>OX439484.1:82048997-82201760 GCA_949320155.1 Melangyna quadrimaculata | reverse complement strand
TATTCTAAAATAAAGTCTACATCTAAAGAACAAAAGTTTAACTTTTTCAGGTAAATTTACATCATCACAGTTTGTTAAGTGAAACTTTAAGTAACCACTCATCACATGTTTCTTATTGCCATTGATTTTAATAAATATGTTTTCAAGAGCAACAATTTTTTCCATAAATTCTGGAGATGGTTTGTGCAGACCACCTTCAGATATTGCATCAACCCCATGTAAATGAGGTTTGTTTTTCTTGCTTAGACGTTATGTCACCAGCATTTTCGAGGTCAATACGTTTAACTATATACCCAGCTTAGTTTTCTAATGCATCATATTTCAATTCTTCAAACTCCAGTTCGTCAAATTCACTCCAGATCACAGTTGGTTCAGTTTTCGCTTCAGTCTCATCATCGTTAGTTCTTAGAGTCTTGAATAAATTCTCCGTTATCACAATATTTTCTTTTCATTGAAGTTCAGTCTTAAAATATTTGTATCATCGTCTTCTACGTTGCTACTCTGACTTGTATGAAAAACATACAATAAGTGAAATGACGATAACAAAATAAAATATTGGTACTATTTGATATTAAAATAATAATACAAATGCATTTATTTAATAGACAATACAATAAATTTTTAAAAATTGAAACTTAAAATCTACTTAATAAGTATGACCGCAGGCGGTATTTAAATTCCAAAGCAGTTGGATGGTCATGCAAGCCGCCTTTTGCACGTATTACGCTAAAAAAATGCTCCAGAACATCTTGATTTGGGGGGGGGGGGCTTGGTAGATCCAGTTTGAGACATTAATGGCCAGTTTCACAAGTTAAATTACAATTTAAGTTTAAACTTAAGTTCAGCACTTGATTCGGTTTCAAAGTAAACCTTGAACTTAGATAATTCTGTAGTTCTAGTTAAACGAAAGTATTCTGCCATTTTAACTTTAAACTTGATCGTTATAATCATTCTCAAATCTTAATTGACAACTGCCATTAATAATTAATAATAATACTAAATTATTATATTCCTTTCTATTTGAAATTATTTTTTTTTATGTTTTCGAGTGACGAGGAAATGTAAAATTCGTTGTGAGAGTGAAAAAAGAAAAACGCTTCCCTTGGAGAACAAATTATTTTAACTATTGCTAGGATGTTGATTTGTTTGAAAGTTGCCATTGCCAGCATGCGGTCATATTAATCTTCGCTCTATTGAACTGAGGTTCATTTTAAACTGTGAAAACCAACGATTTGACTTTTAAATTTGAACTGAAGTTCAGGATCAGTTAAACTTAAAGCCTAGTACTCAGTTCAAGTGAAAATGAAATTTCTATATAAAAGTGACACTTATTTCATAACGAGAGTTGAGTAGCCAAATGTGAGAGCGAAACATGAACCGGTTCAAAATTAATTTCATTTCATAATTTTCATTCTCTAACGTACGACCACTTGCAAAAAATAATTGAAGTGTGGAAAAGTGTGACATTTGTCAATAAATTAAAATAAAAGTTGTAATAATTGAATAAAAAAGCCAAAAGAATTATTTTGGATTGTAGAATCGTTTATTTTTGAGTATTAAGTGTAACTGACAAGCCAAAAACCAAACTATAGAATTAAAATAGTCTTCTCAAGCATTTCAAGATTCTGTAAAACTGTCAGACAAATCAAATTATTTCTTTCATTCAAAGTGAGTATTAAAAATTTTCAAACTGAGGACTGAAAATTTACGTGGACGATTAATTATGGTTTCACAATGCTTATTCACGTGAATATCAAACCGCTTTTATTTTTCATTTCACTCAGATGTGAGTACTAGGCTTAAGTTTAAACTTTCACTGTGAAACTGGTCATAAGTAATACAATTTGTTTGTCCACAACTTAATCTTATAATTAATAACTAATATAAAAAAGTTTTAGTTTAGGTTAAAGGGTTTTTTGTGAAAATATACAAAGTTATATTATAAATAATTGAATTTGGCATTCCCACTTTTCCTTTTAGAATAGCCGTGTTATTTGTTGTTGCTGTTGTCCCCAAATTCTCCTCTGGTTTTAGCCCCAATTGCGTTTTTTTTGCAAAGTTAGCTAAGTTCTTAGGGTGAATTTTTGTTTCATTTGGCATGGTAATTGTTAAACCCCGACGCTTTTTTTCAATTATCTCTTCAAGCTTTAGCCCCAACTTGGACTTGACAGTCCCTTGAGTCAAGCCCAAAAAATTTTCTGGAATAAGATAAGTTTTAAAGGAGTTATTTGCTAAGCCCCGACCACGTTTTTTTGTCCAATTCTTGTTAAGCCCTACTCGCGAGCTGTTTTTTTTTTTCATTCCAATTTTCTGTCAATTATTCGTAGCCCCGAACATGTTTTTTTTTGTACAATTCTCTTCAGGTTTCAGCCCCAACCTAACTAATTTGGGACTTAGAAAAAAAAAAATACGTAGCATATAAATTGCGTAGCCCCAGCCTCGTTATTTTTGTCTGACTCCTGATTCTGAATTCTATATTTCAATCAATTCTAAGAACTGCCTGTGGGGGGGGGCTTTAGCCCCTATAGCCACCCCCTGTATACGCCACTGGTCAAGATGAACTCCATATTATATCCTATTAAATAACTGTAAAGCTGAGGCAATGAGGAGTTCCAAATTAATATACCATTTTGATATGGAAGCAGAGCTTTTCGTTTCGGAGCTAGTATAATCGATGTTAGATGGGTCATTTCTCCCAAAATTTAATTTTGAATATCCAGTGAAAGCCCATACGCCATCATTCGATCCCTGGAGTCAATTTTTGGGACTTTAGAATTAAACACATCAAACCAGTCGTTTACAACTTTCATGCAGTAGGCACAAATCAAAGAGTTTTCTGATTTTAAAAGTCCAAACGAAAATGCCCTCTCGATGGCACAATATCCAGTGTGCGAAAAAAGTTGTGTAGCTAATTTAACTTTTTGTCGCCCAGCTTGTTTGACATTTAAGTGTTCTTCAGATATTTTGTGAATTATGCTGACTTCTGAGCATGAAGTGAGTTGAAGTAGTTCTTTAAGAGGTTCAGAGTTTATAATTTGGTTTTTGTAGTTAAATCCCTTGTCAAGAAAATGGTTTCTGAACAGTTTAATAAGGTGGGGAACATCGGCAAATACGAATGTTTACTTTAGTTAACTAGCGTTGTTTAGTTATCTATATTTTTATTTATGTATATTACTCATAGGTACTTTTATAACTGTAGGAACATATTGTAAATATCTAAGATCAAAGTGAACAGCAACGCTGTGTCGCGTCGATCCCTTTTCAGAGAAACAGTAAATGATCTCGCAGATTGTGTTTATGACACACATCTGTGAGCATTATGTTTATGAACAAGGGATGCGTCGCATCGTCGTTATCCACTTTGCAGCCTTTTATATACAAATATGTAATCTAGGTATAAGCAATAGTTGTAATGTAGATATAGATTATTTGAATAAATCAGTTCAGTTTTAGACTTTAAGGTGTACGGGTCTTTTGTTTTCTTTGCTCGTGAGTTCGTTTGAAAGGGTGTTCAGATTCCATCCAGAGGACCATCAGTATGGTAAGGTTTGTATCGGTAGTAAATTTGAATCAACCCGATATCCGATGGTGGATACTGCCGCATTAGTGCGAACATTTAAATTCACTCTTCGTGAATTTAAAGATTGTATAGCGAATTTCCAAATTGGAGCCGAAACAAAACTTTCCCTTAAAAAGTCTAAGACTTATGCTCATAAACTTTGTTCTGTATATTTGCAAAAATGCAATGAGGATGAACTCACCAAATCATATTATTCACTGGAAAGTGAATAAATGAATTTGTTATATCCCTCTTCAGATGAAAAACTTTCACTAACATTCTCCTTCGCAACTGGCTTTGGCTATACCCCAAATGGTAAGTCCCTGAATGTTCGGGATCTTAATAATGATCTTGATCAAGGGTCATTATTTAATGGCAACGACTTGTGCAAGAATGACAATAGTGAGTCAAAAGAAAGGTGGTGGAAAAAGTTTTCATTTGAAACTCTATTTGCTACACTCCCGGATGTTCCAGGAGAGCACTCAAAGACAAAACCGATTGACGTGAAATCAAACAAAAGTTCATTTATTGAAAAAAATAATTTGAACAAGCCTCTTATTAAGGCATCTTTATTTTTATTCGCAATATTGCGTTATGGAATGTGAGTCCCTGCATTCCACACAGCAATGTGCAAAAGTTATTTTTCTAAATAATAAAGCAAAGTGGAGACAAGTTGTTGCACACAAATTATGTTTTAAATGTTTAAAAAGTGAACATCTAAGCAAATATTGTGATGAACGCAGTTGTGAAATTTGCAATGGCAACCACAACACTTTGCTCCACAGGCAAAAAATATTAACTAAAGATCCAAGTTGCGACAAATTAATGTCTCATGAGAGACATGATGTGATCCTTAGTGATCCTGTGGTGGAAGAGCATTCAATCTGCGAAAAAGAAAATGTTGTGATCCTAAATGATCCAATGGTGGTAAATGATCCACCAATATATAAAGAATTATGTTCTTCTAAAGAAAAACTGGATGTGATCCTTAGTGGTCGAACAGTGGTACATGATCCTTTAATTTGCAAGGAAGTTTGTTCTTCTAAAGAAGAACTTGATGAGATCCTTAGTGGTCATAAGATAATCCACCAATTTATAAAGAATTATGTTCTTCTAAAGAAAAACTTGATGTGTCGAACATTGTTAGATGATCCTCTAATTTGCAAGGAAGTTTGTTCTTCTAAAGAAGAACTGGATGTAGTCCTTAGTGGTCAAACTATGGTAGATAATCCACTAATTAATAAAGAAGAACATAATAGAATCCTTAGTTCAGTGACGAAGAAAATGTTACCTTGTTATAATAAGAGATGTACTAATTTAGAACAACCTCATGGAATCCTGAGTGATCCAAGCAATTTAAAGCCATTTTCAAGTCGTAACGTATCTTCAAGTTTTAAAGAGAGCTTATGCAAGCAAGTAACAAAAATGTTTGATAGGTACAAACATATAAATTTGAAAACATATTTTAATAAAATAATTTTTTTTTCAGATTTGGAAATGCTTCTGGGTCGGCTTGAGATTTGCTCATTCACGTATTGGGAAAACCTTTCAAACAAAGTCAGTAGTTTGCATATTGACAGTAACACAGAAGTTACAATATCGAATAAATTTTCAAAAATTAATAATTTATCCGGGAAAAGTAACACCTTTTTGTTCATTATTTTTTTTAATACCAATTTTGCAAAAGATAAAACTGATAGATTCCTATAGTAGTATAATATTTAAATACTATGATATACAGTACAACATGGATATAAGAAACTCTGATAATCCAAGAAATTTCTTTCTTATATCCGAGTTTTTCTTTTATATAAACAACGGATATAAGAAAGACTATTTCTTATATGAGAAAAAAGGATAAAAGAAAGAAAATTTCTTATACAGGCATAAAAGAGACACAAAACCAAGCAATAACACATAATTAACTGAGTATTCAAGCGCCTTTAAGCTGTTTCTGCAAATCTATATGAAAATTAAAAGCTGTCATTAACCACGGAAATATATTCATGGGCACAAATTTCTTTTGGCCAAGGAAAATTAAAAAATAAGAAGGTAAATTTCTTATATGCGTACTTTTTTGTTCTTGAAGTTAATATTTGTCCAAAGAAATGATTTCTTATAGCCGTGTTTTTCTTATATGCGATCAATTTCAAAGGGAATTTAAAGAAAAATACACGCTGTTTTGGACCTCATTTCTTTAAAGCGAGTTTTTCTTATATGAGTGTTTCTTATATCGGTAAAATACTGTACATATATAAAATATAAATATATATACTGTAAATGTGTATTCTAGATATATCATAACGATTAACTAAAGTTAAGAAACGAAAATATTTTCTACGAAACAAATAATTCAAACGTTATTAAAAATTGAATTTATTAAATTAATGATATTTCATTTTATTAAATAAAATTGTTTTATGATTAAATAATAAAAAGATTATAAAGAGAAAATTGTAATTCCAATAAATGTTTCTAAACACTATAATCCTAAAACTGAAAATGTATTAACATATCAAAAATGTATTTTTATTGATGTTCATTTTACTGCTTTTGCTTATGTATATCTTTTGTATAATTACAAATAATTATGTATGTATGTATAAATAATTTCATGTACGAGTATGGCTGAACCAATCTGGAGTTGTCTACGAGGACTAAGGAGTTGGCAGGTAATGATGCTGAATGGTCGCTGATGGTGAGCCTTCATAAATTTGACAGCATTGTTCAACATTCTCCAACAATGACGAAGATGATAACGGTAATGATATAAGTGATAATACCTTATGATGATAATGATGTTAGCAGCAAAAGAATCGGCTCCATTGAAAGTATTCAAATGGTTTAGTTCAAATTCAAACTCTTAATTGCCCAACCAGGAAATCCTGCTTAACCTAATAGTTCTGCTTCTTCAATGCCAAATGACTGAGTATTCCCTTGGTTGCACTTCGATGGTGTTAGTGAATACAAAATGGATATTACAACGAAGAAGGGCTTCCACAAAAGCAAGGAACGTAGATATCCTGGAGGACTGTTAATTCTACTTGAATCCTGTAACCATATCATCTCCAATCGGCCAAGTAAATCTAGCTAAACCTAAATGTGAATGCTGGAAAGGAAGAGAACTAAGACAAGAATGTAGTCCATCCATCTCCTCCCAACTACCGAGTCTACATTCCAAGATATTGGCACTTCCAGAAGTTCGAAGGTTCTCCATTGAAATCAGTATCCGATCGCATCACCTCAAGACACTGTTTGAAATCACCATTACTTAGAAGTAATTATCAACAGCAACTACTCTGCCAACTTCAACATCTGATGTTTCTACAGGACAGCACAACCCTTTCAACATTTGAATTGACAAATTTACAATGATGTCAATGGCGGGAGTATGTTTAGTTATCTATATTTTTATTTATGTATATTACTCATAGGTACTTTTATGACTGTAGGAACATATTGTAAATATCTAAGATCAAAGTGGACAGCGACGCTGTGTCGCGTCGATCCGTTTTCAGAGAAACAGTAAATGATCTCGCAGATTGTGTTTATGACACACATCTGTGAGCATTATGTTTATGATTTGCAACCTTTTAATGTTAGTTTAGGATAATAACAAACTAGAGATAATATAAGTGAAGAAAATGTATATACAAATATGTAATCTATAGGTATAAGAAATAGTTGTAATGTAGATATCGATTATTTGAATAAATCAGTTCAGTTTTAGACTTTATAGTGTACGTGTGTTTTGGTTTTTGCTTTTGTGTTCGGTTTGAAGGGTGTTCAGATTTTTCAAGCGCTAAGCAAATTGTAAATAATTTTGTTCAATAAAAATCGTTAAATCATTTTTAAAATAACAGGAAAAAAATATCTTTTCAAAAATTAATTTTTATATATTTAATTTTTTGAACATATTTTTTTAAAAAGTAGCCCGTAGCGTAATGGTTAGTGCGTTCGACTGTCACGCTGGAGGTCTCGGATCGCTTCCCAGCCTCGTCCACCTAAAAACTAAAAAGTTTTTTTCAGGGCTACTGCCTCTTGCGATGAATTGACAAATCCTCCAAGAGTATCACTTGTCACGAATAAGTGCTTCTCGTCTAGCCATTCGGATTCGGCATAAAATTGTAGGTCCCTTCCATTCCTGTCGAAAGGCGCACACAGGAATGGTTGCGAGTTGTTAGTCACTAGGCCCTGGTTCTTCATGAGCCGTTGTGCCACCCGATTTATTTTTATTTATTTTTTTTATTTTTTAAAAATTAAATTTGGAACGCCAATTGTTAGTATTTAATAAAATACAATTTTTCACAAAAAATCAAAAAATTAAAAAAAAAAAAATTGGAATAAAAAAATTGGTCAAAATCTGTAAAGCCGTTAACGAATAATTTGAAAATCGACCAAGTCGTGCTATTTCGAGTAAAATTGTAAACGTGCTTCTCTGAAATGCCAATTACTACTTATGAAAACCATTTAAAATTAGATAATCGCAGTTACTCACTTAGTTTTCCCCTCGAATTCTAGAAAATTATTTAATTAACAAGCGATCTCACTTTGAACATTGATATAAGAACGAACAGAGAGAAAAATTGCATTCATATTTGTAGCTTGTAAATTTTAAAATAATTTACGACTTCAAGGAATGTCTGATGACTTAATAAATCATTTAATAAATTGGAAAATTGGCTCTGCCTAGGCTGTGTCTCAAAAATCCTTTCATTCATTTGCAATGCAAGTTGTGCTTCAACGTATAGGTATATTAATATGGGGTCCTAGCGCTGCGTCCTCATGGTCTATTGTTCGCCCCAGGAGCCGATGATGAATGCATTTGCCAACGTTTTGCAACAAACATAAAGTACGCAAGTAATAATCTCTCGTGGAAAAGGGAGCCAAACTCGCAACTTTAACTGCTATAGCCAGATATATTTAGTATAGCTTAGCTATATAGACATACACATATGAATCCTGGGACATTAATAGGTACATATACGATATGAATGTATGCCGCCTATAGTGCCTGCTATCATGGATATTATAGCAAGTTTCAATACTACCTATATACATATACAGATATGTATCATATGTTAGCCTTTGGTGATGATTGCATTGTGTCCAGTTGTGGCCTCTGCCCTTTGTCTTTTCAATTTCAAAGCTGACTCCTAGAAAACAATACACTATTAGCTTGACAACAGCTTCCCACTAGCGGATGCGGGGTGCTTTAAGATTTATGGACGTTCTTTGCTGTATCTGTATGGATATGGATTTTGTCCCAAACGAACAACGCTATGAAAGAAATAACAAAGTAAGAATAAGAAATCTTGTGTACCTATTTCTATTTATGGGTGTTAAACTAAAGTTTATTACCTATAAGGCAGTTGTGTATGTGGGGCTGCGATTGACATTCCAGCTTCCTGCAGAGGGCATACTGTTTTGATTTATTAGAAAAATGGTGGCTCTGGCTATCCATAATAATGCTTTCATTTGTTATATCTTTTTAATTCCGACTTTATGCAATAAAACTAAATTCGAATAACAATATTGACTTTAACGAGCTAGAAAAATCTCTATTGATGGTTTCAGAAATGTTTTCAAGGTTCTAGAAAATTTTCAAGATAAAAGGTTCAATAGAATTAAAATCCAGGAGTTTAAAGGATAACATTTACCTTAAATAGAAGACAAATCAAGAAAAAAAATACTATTTTCGAGAACACTTGGTTAAATCTTAGCTTTGATTTTTCTGTGTTATTTGCAGCGTAAACAAGCACGAACAAGTTAATTTCCATAAAATCAAAGAATAAATGCCATTAATTAGCCAAACCCCGGTGATTAATGATTTCTAGGAATGAATTATCAATAATTAAAAATAAATAGCTAGCTGTGAACAAACTGGACCTAAACGTTATACGCTTCAAAACATTTTTAATAGATGTATATTTGACTTAGAAGGAAAAATTCACAAAAAAAGCATTTAAAGTAGCTTGTCTTCTTATATTTTTTGGATGTTTGATTTCGTTCGTTCGTTCCTTGTACATATATAATTATTTAATATTGAGTTTATACACAAGAGAGTTCGTTGCAATAAAATTTTAGAGAAACAACGAGAACAATTTTTTTTGTTTTTAATATAGAGGGCGCTTTGCGTTGTGGTAAAAAATGGGATATGTTCTCGAAAATAAGGACTTTTAGCAACGTTACAACAAGGAAAATCAAGTTTTAAACTTTTGCCTTCGTATGCAAAAGAACTTATCCTAGTGATCTAGTAAACGAAGACATTATCTAGTATTTTCCCACGCAACTTATAAGAAGCACCAACAGACTAAGAGAGTAGTGAGAACTGAGAAGATTTTTGTAGTATATAAATGGTTCAACTTATGGTCTAAGTGTCTTAGTTTTTTGGTGGCAGAGTAGCAGTTACTTTAAACTAACTTTACATGCGAGTTAAGGCCAGCAAGCATTATAAATTAAGTAGATACCTATGCCATAACTTAAGAACGGATTGCCGTTAATACAGAAGTCGTTAATATGTCATTTTGTAGTTAATTTTACTGTCTACAAGTTTCTCGGGAATTATTAAGCAAAATAAAAGAAATTAATTTTTTCAAGATAGTGGCATTTCCCTTCCGGTACAACTCTTACGATGTAGTTCTGCATTTTTGATAATGTTGTTGGGGCCTGTTAGAGTAGTCTGTAGCTAAGTTTGCAACTTCGAAAAACTTGTGCTCGCTGCAGGAAAAATGCAACAGTGAAAAAAAAACGCAAAAATCACCCCATTTTTTTCCGTTATTTAGCAACTTAGGAAAAAACCATCCACTATATTCTTGTTTGTTATAAAATTTTCTAAAACACCTTATTCGTTTAAAATTCATGTATTTTTTATTCGAGTTCCTATCTAACCATGAGTAAAAACAAAAAATTCGGAAAAACTAAGTTATTTTTGAAGCACTCAAAAAATAGGTCCAAAATTGTCCAATTCTGCTAAAAATTTGGAATCAAATAGTCTAAGACGAAATTTGAAAATTCGATCCAAGTCAGTCAAATAGTTTTGGCAAGAAACATTATGTTAACTAAGTGCAATATGCAATGTTTGCATCACTCCTGTGGCCGCTTAAGTTTGTAATTATTTTTGTACACGTTCTTGGAACTAGAGCTTAAAATCAAATCCGGATCCTCAAACTATCCGGATATCCGGATCGGATGCGAAAATGCGAATCAGATCCGGATCCAGGATCCGATATCCGAAATATCCGGATAATCCGGATATCCGGATCTAAAACTTGGATCCGAGATCCGGATAGTGTCGGATCCAGATCCGGATCCAGTTTGACGTATCTCATTACTTTAAATGAGGTAAAATTATGTATATGGGAAACGGCTCCTACGATTTGGATGAAATTTTCACAGTTTGTTCTTATAATCAAGGAAAAAATTACAAAAATACTTTGAGTAAAATCCACCCACTGCCACGCCCCCTCTTAATTTTTATTTGATTCATGGAATTCACTGAAATGGCTGGTTTTCTTTAAAACCAATGAAACGATTCGAATGAAATTTTAAAAGTCTATTTATATGACCAAGACAAAAAATCGAAAAATATTGTTACTGATATCCGCCAATAACCACGCCCACTTTTCACGCTTTTCGGTTTCTCGAAAACGGCACAAACGATTTTGTTAAAATGTTCACATACTATTCTTTTAAGCAAAATAAACATTTTGAATTTTTATTTATTAATATCCGCCGACTTTTCTCGTGTGTTTGATTTATCGGAAACGGCTCTTACGATTATATTATATATAAATCTACCGGAAAAGCAGGGTGTTGGGGTTTTTAGGTGAGCAGTTTTCATACAGCCTAAGGAAATGATACATGATTATTAGTTTATTTATTAGCAAATTTTGGGAGTGGATTGATAACCAAAATATGAGTATAGCACAATTGGACAATATTTGAGCTATTTTTTGAGCGTTTCAAAATTACTTAGTTTTTCAGAAGTTTTGTTTTTACTCATGTTTAGATAGTAACTCAAATATAACATACATGAATTTTAAGCTAATGTGTTCTTGTAGAAAATTTTATAAAAAACAAAAATATAGTGGATGGTTCTTTCCTAAGTTGCGTATTTCCAAAGTTATAAAGGAAAATGTCGCAAAAAATCGGGTGATTTTTGCGTTTTTTTTCACTGTTGCATTTTTCCTGCAGCGAGCGAAGTTGCAAACTTAGCAGACTACTCTAACATGCCCCAATAACATATTATTTTTTTGTAATTATTGACTGGGCTAAAAATTGTTTTTTTAATTGAAAATATTATGTTTCTTAACATAACCCCAAAAACATCCACATCCGAAAATATAATTAATATCCCCCAATATTACATTTTATTCACTAACATCCTTATGCATAAACGAATTATACTGTGTGCATAGCGCTATGCACTCTTTATAATGCATCTGAACGCAAAAACCTTATTCATAAACTTATGCAGCGTTGAATAGAAGCAACATAAGCTAAACGCATTTGGAGGTTGTATAGAGCCAACATAAGTGTTGTTTAGTATCGGAATGTCACTTTGACTCACTTATAGCAATAATGTAGATAGATGTTAGGGGGGCGCTTATTTTTGCAATCTTTGAGGTGTTGAAATCTCACTTTCAAAATATTTTATAAAATTTAATACAGCAATTAATAATATTGGTTTTGTTAATTTACTGTATATTTTTGTTGGGATATTGTTTAAAAAAATAAAGAATTTTTTTTTGTACACTTTATTTTATAGAAGCTGCTTAATAAATGTGCAAAATTTAAAGATTTTCCATCAAATCTTACAACTTTTGCAAATGCTCGACGGCATGCGTGATTTAAATAAAATTATACAAAGATTCACCTTCATCACTTTCATGGGAAAAAACAAATGAATGTTAAGCATTACAAAATTAGCACCACCCTTTTATTTTTCTCCTCAACAAAAACATATCACAATGTGAGTGAATGGAACAATTCATGGAATAAATCAAAAACGACGTATTTTTTGTTTTAAATATTTTTAATTTTATTTGCGAACACAAAAACACAACAAAGAAACTGGAGAATTATAATAATATTAAAAGAAATTAATAAGAAAACAAAAAGAATCCAATCGCCAGCAGAATTACTCCTATTGATTTTTTACACAGCACACACACAGCTGTGTCTCCTTTGTCAGTTTTTAAAGTAAAACGTACTAGATTCCTGCTTTATGGTACTAATTTTGACACAAGCTCATTATAACTATAATGGGTTATTATTATTTTATGCATAACAATTTATGCAACGTTGTATAGTGGCTACATAAATCCTTATGCAGTGCGTAACTATTCATCTGTTCAGCGGATTCTAATGAATACGGCTGTAAATGTATACTGCACCCAAATATTTTTGGCCGTTTTTCTCCAACATCTATCACTTATCGTCGCCCGAGATTTGGTTTGTTCCATACGCCATTGGCACTATTTCGAGAAAAACGCATTTAAAGGTTTGCGTACTTGGTACTCCGAAACTGTGTGATAGGATTTTTTTTATTTTTTTTTAACTTGAAGTTAGTCTTATAAGGATTTCACCTATTAATTTTCAAAGTGTTTTGCCAAGCCAAGATACGTTAATTAGCGTAAAAGTCCACTTTTTTGAGTTGTGTCCCACCTCCTACGTTATGAAAATGATTTTTTTTTTATACACGTAGAACACAAAAAAATGGATATGGCACAAAGCAATTCTCATCAAATATATATGCGAAAGGCAAGAAAGCATGGAGTTGGACGATAAAATTTGAAAAGAAAATCGATTGCACCTCTTTTTTCAATAAAATTTTTATTTAACAAATCCAATAAACAATTAACATTTAATATTCTTCTTACAAAAAAAAACAAAAATTAGAGCAGTTTTGATGCTTTGTTGACTAATTTGTTTACTTGTTTTTGACCTTCTTGGGATTTTGCTGTCACAACTGCTGTTAGCTGAATAATTTAGAACAGCTCTTGAATTATCACCTTTCAGAAAAATAATAGTTAGCATAGAATGTGCTACCTTGAAATAACTGGGTAAGTTTTAATAACTTGAAAAATAGCCCGACGACGAAGAGGAAGAACTAAAATCCTTGGGCAATAATTCGTCACCAAACATGCTTTACCTATTTAAAACAAAAAATATACATATATCTTTTATATCCTGCATTTATTAAAATAAATTGGAAAAATAAGCAAGTACTTAAGAATGCCGCTGTCCACAGAACCATGTTCAGATGAAAAAGTGCCCAATACAAAAAAAAAAAACTCATAAACATCCGCGATCGCACTTCCTTTCATTCTGGCAGTCAACTTTAAGCCACGACTAACTGATTTCATACAATCGTCTCCGAATATCTACACCTGTAATGGAGATGGCACAAACCAATACTAAAATTTTGTTTGCGATCATTGTCCCACATGCATAGCATTTCTTTAACAAAAGTGCACGTAGGACAAACCAATTCTCAACTTTCTTAGTATTTTCTCTACCTATTGTCTTCGCGATATACACGTGGAACAAAATAATTCTCACAAAAAAATTGTATGGAAAAGTTGTCCCAAACGCCAAAAAATGGTTTATGGCACAAAACAATTCTACAAACTGTTGATTTTGGTGGATATGGAACAAAATCGATGTTCGATATCTCGGGACTGGAAAGACATAGCGCGAATCTGATCACAGATTTAGAAAGAGCATACAAAATTACCATAGAATTCATCCCTTACTCAAAAACGACAAAAGTGGCGTATGGAACAAAACAATTCTCAGGCGACGTTACACGAACAAAAGTGTTATAATCTTTTTGTGTAGAACTTTTTTCAAAAAACCTATAGTTTTCGAGTAATTCAGAAAAAAATGCATTTTCCCCTTTCCCCACTAAAATTTTTGCTCCACCACAAATTTAGGGTACTTTTCAGGGAATGTTTAGGAAATGAAGCTCTACCAAAATTCAGCTTCGACGGAATTTCTTCGATAAGGATATTTTGTTATCTAATTTTCCTGGACTAAATTTTCAAGAAAATAAATTTTTGTTTTGAAATTTTTTTCCGCATGTCAATCCAGCGAAATGCATAGAAACTTACCAATTTTATGTACTAGGTACATTCATTCTATAAACTTCATTCTCTTTCTCATATCTTACTAGATTTACTTACATGCATGAATAAAATATATTAACACTAGGGTTGGCCACGAGAATAGACTCAGCGAGACTTTTGTAATACCGTCTCGGTCTCGTTAAAATCGAAAATTTTCAGTTTCATCCCGGTCTCGTGTCGGTGTCGTATAATTTAGTCTCGTCTCGGTCTCGTCTCCGAAAAATACGATTTCCGGACAACCTGTCGATTATTGGAACAAAATATTTATGATTATAGTATGAATACGTGAACAAGAAAATAAATATTTAACTTAAATTGGATTTTTTTAATTTATTACTCTCTCTTTAAATTTCTGTCAAAATATACAGCCTCGTCTCTGTCTCGTCTCGGTTGCTTAAAAGTCAGTCTCGTTTCGTCGTCTCGCATGACGAGACCGAGACTTTTCTCTTCTCGTGGCCAGCCCTAATTAACACACTTATGAGTGATTTAATCGAATGCCATTTGTTGGGATTACCTCTTGACAAGGAGAATTCCAAAATAATTATTATTTACTAATTTGCTCCGCACGTATCGCCGCAGGAAACTTTTTTGATGTGAGCATGATATGCTGTATAGTTGCAAATTATCTCCAAAATAAGTCCACATCACACATGATGGTATACAATATGACTTTACTATGAACGTTGAACGTTGAACGAAAACAAAATAAACATATACGGTCATAGATTTGTTGTGTGTATGTTGACATTGAACTCATTTTTTGCTGCTGTCGGCTAGTTCATCGAAACGCCAACAGCCATTCTTACTCGACAAACGAAGGACGTGTGGCGATGGAACCGTTTCTTAATTAAATTCTAAAAATAGCTATATATTATAATCCTATCCTATACTCTTGTCGGTATATCTACATTAATTGCAATTAGGAAAGCACGAAACAAAGTTTGAAAGTTTAATGCATCTCATATTCAGTCACTCTCGGGTTGTCGGAACGTTTTTGGCCTAAATGCAGTTCTTTTTTTGCGGATTAAAGAATACAAAATAAAAACAACAACAAACACAAAAGTAGTACGTTGTATAGAAACGTTGGCGTGGCGTCCATCGACGTTGTCGTCGGCGGGCATACAAAGTGCGAAAATTATTAATAAAGTGGAGACTTTTTTTGATCCAAAATAAATAAAGCTTTATGAATTATTGTTTTGTGCTTCAGAGAAGTGTTGAAAAGTTATTGAAATAAACGATGGCGTTTTGCAAGAAAAGTAAATAAAATCGGTTTATAGCGGTAAACCAGGAAGTAGGTAGGTAAAACAGAAAATAGTTTTTAGTA
This sequence comes from Melangyna quadrimaculata, assembly GCA_949320155.1. Classification (NCBI taxonomy): domain Eukaryota; kingdom Metazoa; phylum Arthropoda; class Insecta; order Diptera; family Syrphidae; genus Melangyna; species Melangyna quadrimaculata. The sequence continues at coordinate 82,185,745 of OX439484.1, read as the reverse complement.
AATTGAATATTAAAATTTGATTGGTCTTGAAAATATATAAGAGATATTTAGTAAACAAAATATTTTCAGATACCTAGCCTGTAAAATAAAGTACATGAATGGGTCGCACTAACTTGCTACTTCTTTATCTTATTGCGGTAGCTCTGAATCACGGTTGAACCTCACTTAATCTGCCGACATTTTTGAACAACTAGCACTTACCTACACTATAAAAATTCTGCAATTTTTTTTGTTGTGAATTTTACAAAATTTACGTCCGAACCTCGTTCAGGTTTTGCGTTTTCAAGTAGGTAGGTATGCTATCTTTTTAGAAAATATATGAATGGACTGTTGGCATAGAAAGCTGCAATTGGAAAAACATTTCATCCTCTTCCTCTAGCCTTTCTCATCATCGTTCTTTTATCCAATAAAAATGATAATTGAACCCCGAGTTATAAATAAATATTATTATATTATAAATAAATATTATCTATCTTCCGGATAATAGGAGCATTTTATTTACTAAAAGTTCAGTTGGAAATTGCAAAAAGTTGAATTTAATTTGCAAAACGACGCATTTCTTTTACAAAAAGGTTACTTATTTGAAACAAAAAATAATAATTTAATTTGCCAAAAAGGTTAAAGAATTCCACTTGAAAAATTGTGGATTCCTGTATAGAAAATTTGAATAATTCAAATCATTGTGTTAGAGTTAACCGTTTGGTTCTGCTGTTAGGAAACAAACAGAAAGCTATTTACATTTCCTCTATAGTCTTTTTCATCCAACAAAAACAAATAAAAGAGAGAATATGGAATCACAAAAACAAAATTGTTATATCCAAACAAAAACCAAAAACATTTGTAAGCTACGCAAGAAGTTTGTGGAATAAAATGGCAAATTCCACACTGGCCTCAGAGATTTGATGAACGTAGTTCAAAAACTGTAGATACAAGCCATATTAAATTTTCATCTCTCCTAGAAAAGTCAATAAACCCACATTTGCGTTAATATTTTGAACTGAAAGTCATTAGGTAGGTTTACACATTGTAAGGATCAAACGATTTAGAATAAATTTTGCGACCAAGCTAATTTGTGTTAAAACTGTTAAAAGGTACCTAACAGTTTTTAATGATTTATGAAATGATCTTTTTATTTAATAATCTAAAAAATTGTTGGAGCAATTTTTTTGTAAATTAGTGTTTAGCTGTTGAATTATATCCATACGGTATCACCAGGGAAGGCAAAACAATGAGTACCAAGGGCCGGGCTGCTCTTGACTTTGAAGATATGAATATTGCAATGGGAGTAAGTTTTAAATTCTTGTCAGACTCTCAGCCCAAGCTAATTTATTTTCATCAAATTTCCTTTGAACTTAACAGTTTGCAAAACTAAGTCCCGAAAAACGCTCTAAAACTTAGCTTTTATTGAATAGTTTGTACAAATACTTAAAAATGTATGATATTTTTGAATAGCCCACGTCGGCGGTTTCTGCGTCACACAGTGGGGCACTTTGCATGGGAGGTTGAAAAAAAAATGCCATTAAAACTAAACCGGTTTTCCTGATGTTCAAAAGGGTAGTTATGTGCATTCAAGAGGACACAAGCGTCCACAGGTTTTTCTCAAAATCCACCTCTGTCTACCAACTCCTACTCTCACCTCCACGTGGTGAACATCGGGTGTCTAGTACCTCAGCTGGAGACGGGGTTTAAATCCCCGTGGAAAGCTGTTGGGGACAGCCAACGAGAGAGGGGGGGGAGGAGTGTTCCCACTAAGGCACTTCTCCTTTCATCGAGGCGGCAGCGGACGAATTCTCTAGATGGAATCAACGGTGGCGTCTACAGTTCCAGTTAGGTTGAACTACTTAGTGAACACCTTATATGGGCTACTACGACATATTTGTAGCTCAGGCCTATAAGAAGCGGTTTATCCGGCTCCCTACCCTTGAAGTTATACGAAGGGTCTGGTCCTCCGGGTCGGGGGTTGTGCGTCGGGGTAACTTCCCTACCACGTAAAAAAAAGTTGTTCCGAAACAACAACAAGCCTCGGATATGGATGATTTTAAAGTTGACGACCCCAGCAAACGAAACAAGGACAATGAATTTCGGATCTGCACGTGGAACGTCCTGTCCTTATACAGAACACGTGCAGCCGAACAATTAGTGGAGAACCTGGACAGGCTAAAGGCTGACGTAACAGCCATCCAGGAAGTGCGATGGGATGGAGAGGGCGTACGGAGACTGAAAACGTGTGACATCTACTACGGCGGGTGCTTGAAGGAACCGGGTCAGCGGCTCTTGGGTTGTGGTTTTGTGATAAGGGGAAGACTTAGGCAAGAAGTCTTGGGCTTCCGAAGTGTAAGCGAGCGCCTGGTCACAATCCGCATCAAAGGCAAATTTAAGAACATTTCGCTGATTTGTGTTCACGCCCCCCATGAAAGGAGAGAAGACTCAACCAAAGAAGCATTCTACGATCTCTTGGAGACAACGTATGATATGTGCCCGAAGTACGACGTGAAGTTCATTCTTGGTGACTTCAACGCAAGATTCGGAAAGGAGGGCATCTTTGGTTCGATAGTCGGAGGACACAGCCTACACGACGAAACTTCCGGCAACGGACACAGGCTGGCAGACTTTGCGGCGGGGCGAAATGTCATCATCTCAAGCACCTACTTCCCACACCTCAATATACACAAGGGGACTTGGCGGTCGCGTGATCAAGTAACCGTCAACCAAATCGACCACGTTGCGATAGACGCGAGACATGCTTCCAGTATCTTGGACGTCCGAACGTTCCGAGGGGCCAACATTGACTCGGATCACTACCTGGTGGTAGCTAGACTACGTATGCGGATATCCATGACGCGACAACGCAGAGCAGATGCTGTGAAAAGATTCGATGTCGAGAAGCTTAAATCGCAAGAGACTGCCAGAACTTTTGCAGACCACGTAACTCTTAATCTCTCAGGAGGTCCGCTACCAGCATCAAGTGCAGAGGACCAGTGGGAACACTGTCAACAAGCCATTAGAAGTGCCGCCTCTGATGTGCTGGGTTTCACTAGGCGAATACAACGAAACCCCTGGTTCGATGAGGAGTGCCGGCTAGCGCATGCAGCTAAGGACGAGGCCTACCAGGCAATGCTGCAGACTCGAACAAGAGCTGCTGAGAGAGTGGCCCGGGAGCTCTACGGGCTGAAACGAAAAGAGGAACGCCGACTTCTCAGGAGGAAAAAGAGAGAGCACGAGAAGCGGGCGGTAGAGTCTATTGAGGGTTGTAGCGGTAGGGGAGATGTTCGAAAATTTTATCAGAGGGTGAAGCGATCCACCCAAGGATTCAAGGCTAGAACGGAAGCCTGCCGGGATGAGAGTGGGAATATGGTAGTAGACACACAGTCAGTGCTGAGGATCTGGAAAGAACACTTCTCTAGACTGCTTAATGGCGAAGACAGCCAAGATGCCGCTAATAGGCAGAACGCTCCATTCAACTTGGACGATGATGGCCAAGAGTTCCGTCCACCCGACCTAACCGAAGTTCGGCTGGCGATATGCAAACTTAAGTCGTACAAGGCTGCAGGTGCGGATGGCTTACAAGCCGAACTATTTAAATCAGCGGGAGATGAATTGGCTAGGAGCATACACCAGCTCATCTGCAAAATTTGGTCGGAGGAAAGTATGCCCGATGAATGGAACCTCGGTATAGTGTGCCCCATCCATAAAAAGGGAGATGTTCTGAAATGTACCAACTACAGAGGAATTAGTCTCCTAAACGTCGCTTATAAAATCTTGTCGGCCATCCTGTGTGACCGCTTAAAACCTTTTGTCAACGATCTGATCGGCCCTTATCAGTGCGGTTTTAGGCCAGGCAAGTCAACCGTCGATCAAATGTTCACACTCCGACAGATTTTAGAAAAATCCCGGGAATTCCAGATCGATACACACCACCTTTTTATCGATTTTAAAGTCGCGTATGATAGCGTGAAAAGGGACGAATTATACAGAGCCATGTCGAGTCTCGGCATCCCTGCCAAACTCGTCCGCTTGTACAGGATGACGATGGAGAAATCTCGCTGCTCCGTCAAAATTGGTAAGAACACCACCGATTCCTTTGATGTTGAGAAAGGATTGAGGCAAGGCGACGCGTTATCATGCAACCTATTCAACATCGTTCTTGAAGCCATTGTACGCAACGCACATGTCAACACCAGCGGTACAATCTATCAAAAGTCCGTTCAATTGCTTGCATATGCGGATGACATAGACATTGTCGGCAGAACGAAGCGAGCTGTGGCAGGGGCATTTACGAGCATTGAATCGGAGGCGGCTAGAATGGGATTGGTGGTTAATGAGGACAAGACGAAGTATATGCTGTCATCGAGAGAGGAATCTCAACATCGTCGACTCGGGCAAAATATCACGATGGACAGATATAACTTCGAAGTTGTCAAGGACTTTGTCTACCTGGGCTCCACTATTACATCGCAGAATGACATCAGTGCAGAGATCAAGCGAAGAATTACTCTTGCCAACCGCTGTTTCTTCGGTCTAAGAAGGCATTTAAGTAGTAAGGCCCTCTCTCAGAGAACCAAGGAGACTTTATACAAAACCCTAATCATCCCGGTCCTGCTTTATGGGTCAGAAGCATGGACACTGAAAGATTCGGATAAAAATCTGCTAGGGTGCTTTGAGAGGAAGATTCTTCGTGTGATTTTCGGTCCGGTGTGTATCGAAGGAGTATGGAGGAGAAGATTCAACGACGAGCTATACGGGCTATACAGCGACGTTGACCTGGTCAAAAAGCTGAAAATACAGCGGCTTAGATGGCTGGGGCACGTGGAGCGTATGGACAGCAACGCACCTGCCCGACGAGTCTTCGAATCCAACCCCGATGGGGTACGCAGCAGAGGAAGAACCCGTAACAGGTGGCGCAATCAAGTGAATGACGACATCAAAGCACTCGGTGTGCGCAACTGGAAGCGGCTAGCTAGGGACAGAGCTGGCTGGAGGGGCTTGTTAGTTGAGGCCGAAGCCCATCCTGGGCTGTGAGCGCCATCAAAAGTAAGTAAGTAAGTTTTCCTGAAACTTGCAGAAATCATAATTAACAGAACGACTAACCAACTTAATCGAAAAAAGTACCAATAACGGTTATTAACAGTACCAGAGTTAGAACATGCTTTCATATTTTAAAATTTCTCATCGACAGCCTTATATTAATTTTAACCAAGTTTTTTACAAGAGATTCTCGAAAATCTGAACAATTTTACAAATTTTGGAATTTTTTTTATAATCAAAAAATATATAATTTTTTTTTTTTTGAAAATTCTATATTTTGAAAATGGGTTAGTGATTTTTTTTTTTTAAATTCCATTTTAATAAATATTAAAATATTGGCTTCAAAATTTTTTTTTAAGAATGTTCAAGGAATTTTCTACATAAACAATTATTTTTAAATCCACTTCAATTTCCATTTGGAGGTCGAAACCGGATGATTCCGAATACGTTTTTAGCTGGAAATTGTTGCTTCTACGAGTACTATACAATATGTGCAAAAAACAATAGATCAAACAGAGGGTTCAGTGTACTTACAACCTTATGTGTCTAAAAATAAACTGTTAAACTAAGCAGAAAGAAAAGAAGATCCGTTTGCTTGTAAAGATGAACAGTAAGTTAAGTAGTGATAATTTATTTTCAAGATCATAGATACATAGGTTATTCGTTTGCATAGTATATAGCGAGCTCAGAATATTATATACCAACAAGAAGTGTAGAATACAGTCATGGCAAAAAGTTCATTGGATAAAAATACAGTTTTAACACTCCCAATTATTATTATAGTGCCAACAAAATAATTAATAACAATTTTAAAATATTAATATTTTTACGAAACAATTCAAATTTAATAGCTTAAAGTGGCTTTGTAAATGCATCGGCTAATTGATAGCTTGAAGGCACAATAGAAATCTCGAATCGGTTCTCGTTAAACTTCTCTCGAATGAAGTGAACACGAACATCAATGTGTTTTGTTCTTGCGTGGAATTCAGGGTTGTTCACAAGTTAAGAGCACTTTGGTTGTTGATATATGATATACAAAGTGTTGGTTTAGTGATTTGAGGAACCAGCAGATCGTGTATGAGCGCGTCAAGTCACATCAACTCCTTGACTGCTTCCGACGCGGCTACATACTCTGCTTCAGTTGAACTCAATGTTGTACATCGTTGCCTTTTTGACGACCAAGAGATGGGGCTTCCTCCAAGAAGTCAAACTTGTCCACTCGTTTAGCGTATTGTCGAATAGTCAGCTGCAAAATCGGCATCACTATTAATAGAAAAAATGAGACATACATTGGGTTTAAATAATATTCCAAAATGTTTATTATTGTTTAAATAATTAAAAATTCGTTTGACGGCTTTAACGTCGTGAGAACTGGGTTTATCTAAAAAACGGCTTACTACTTCCACTGCATACGAAATGTCTGCCCTAGCTCCGATAGCTAAATACATTAGGCTACCTACTGCTTCACGATAAGGAACTATGGTCACAGGTGATGAACTTTCTGTGGAAACTGCGGAACCGATTCCAAGACAGGAATCTGACATATTAAACTTGCGAAGCACTCTGTCGACATAATTTGACTGATTAACAAAGTATCCACCATTTTCCTTTTGAAATAATTGAAGTCCAAGATAGTAATTACTTAGCTTTATAAAGTTTAATCTCAAAATGTTGAGTTAAAAAAACTTTTGATGTAGGTACTCCATATCATGTTCATTTCGGACAGCTAGCAGACCATCATTAATGTAAGCTGCCAGGTAAACCACTCTTTGTTTATGTTGCAGCACGAAAACACATGGATCAGCTTTAGAGATGTGTTTACAAACAAACAGTCGGTAGATCAAATTAGGAAATGAGCAGGCAAAATCCCTTCTGCTCCTGGTAGTGTTAGTGTAGTAAAGGTTCTGCTTTGCAGCTCGACGAGTGTGGCAGATAGATTGAGAAGATTTATTTCACATTCTATATCTGACCATCACGAAGGGCGCTCGTTTATAATAAAAGAATATTAGTTAATTTATTAGCTTAACTCGGTTTGTTAATAGATGTTAAGCCAAAAATCAGGCAATAAATTTGTTAATCTCGTATTCCAACATCTGGCGGCTTGATTCAAGCCGTATAAGCTTTTAATAAGTTTGTAAACTTTACCGGAGCCATCGTTGTAGCCTTGAGGCTGGTGCATACAAATTTCTTCGTCTAACTCTCCGTTGAGGAAGGCAATTTTTACGTCGAATTGGTAAAGTTTTAAGCCTTAACTGGCTGCGATAGCGAAAATTGTCCGAATCGACGTGAACTTCGCAATTGGGCTAAAGATTTCTGCATAATCGATTCCTTCTTGTTGATTAAATCCTTTAGCAACAAGTCGTGCTTTGTATCTTTCGATGGTATTTTCTGATTAAAACTTTGCCTTTGAAACCCATTTATTTTTGATGACCTTCGGGTTCGGTGGTAGGTTAACCAGCTCCCACGTTTTGTTAGTTCGGTGAGATTCAATTTCATCATCCATAGCCTTATTCCAGTCATCTGCTTCATCCGATCGTTGTGCATCTTCAAATGTTTCTGCCTCGAAAGAACTACAAATAAAAGCATACCCTTCTTAAACATTGGCAACAAATCCTGTATTTGGTTTCAAATTATTTTGAGTATGACTACGAAGTTTTTCTCGGTAGTTTGCCTCAGGATCTTCGTGTACATTATTTACCAGTGTGGAGGCTTTTTCAGAATGGCTTCGAAGTTTTTCTCTGTATTTACTGGGCTCTGTATTAACACGAATCTTATTTGCATTTCTCGCTTCCGTTTCAAAAAATTACTCATTTTTCAGACTTCCAACATCATTTTCCTTCATGGGGTGAAGGCGATTCGAATCTGTATCAACTACTAAAAATTCTTTGAAGAAAACATCTCTTGATATTTCTATTTTGTTAGATTTTGGGAACCTCCACGGAAACCTTTAACATTATCGAGGTATCCATCAAAAATTCCTGGTTCTGATTTTTTTTATCCAATTTCTGTCTTTTTTCTTTTGGAATATGTATCAAAACTTCACTTCCAAAAACTATCAAATTTTGAAAAGACATTTTCTTATACTAACACAGTTCAAAAGGAGGTTGTGACTTATCAGGACTTGGTCCGAATCTGTTTATTATGAAGACAGCCATATTGACCGCTTCAGCCCAAAGTTTAAGTTGCAAATACTTGGCGTGAAGCAATGTTTTTGCAGTTTCAACTATAAATCGCATATCTCGCTCTGCCCTGCCATATTATTGTGGGGTAAAGGGAACAGAGTTCTGATGACTGATATCATGGTGCTGAAGTAAGGTTTCGACTTCCTTATTTTATTATTATTATATGCTGAAAGATGAGAAAGTTCTCAGAGTCAGAGCTGACAAGCTTGAACTCATATATGAGAATGCTCGAGGAGAGTGGAACTCGGACTCAGTTTCATATGCAAAAAAACGGGTTCGCTCGATAAGGCCAGTTAAAGAGATGCTATGCCGAAAATCATAACAGCATATAAGCATATATACCTACATGTACATTTTGTATCCGCGTTGCACGTAGCCTGTACATTTATTGAGTAGTATCTTTTGCGGTTGACGTCCTCCTCGTGGTGATATAGTGGTTACCTTAAACGCACATGTGTACAATCAAGAGCACCAATGGCATAAGTAAACTCATACTTACTACTCCATGACCTTTGCGCTTCTTCTATTTCTTCAGAAGTGTGTAGGAATTGGGAATATGATCCAATCAGTCGCACGGCTTGCAATTTTTGTTGCGACTTGCTGTACCACCATACCTAGATATCGTTGATTGATTGAAACAAATGACTTCGCCAGTTTTGCGTGACACTTTATCTCCTACAAACAGCAGAAAAATCCACATTTTTTCTTGATGGGTCAAAGCACCACCGCGTGTTTGACCCAAAAACTCATCAGTCAATAATTGCACACCCGCTTCACTAAATCTATATAATTTTCGAAAATCTTCACCAATTGGACATCTTCTATTTTTATAAACACGATATGTTACAAAATTCTGCTGAAAGCCATTTTGATACGTGTTTATAAACTGAGTAAGAGAAAACCCATGCTTAGCAATTCATGAGATCGATCTCATGCAATCAATCGTTTTCTCATCTTTTTGCATATTGAAACTATAACTTTCTCACACCGAACTTCTGTCAAGAGATCGATCTCAACACTTTGAGTTCGAACTCACAGCTTGAGATTGATCTCGGTCTCTGTATTGTTTTGCATACCACTCTAGGAAAGTTCTCAGAAAAATGAGTAAAAAGCTTGAACTCATCTTTTTGCATATGACCCGCCATTATTCGATCTGAGAATTTTGATATGACGATCGAACTGAGTATGTACAAAGTTTATAAACTTTAAAATTTAATCAACTATCGAAAAATTGGCTGTACAAAATTTAAACCTTAAATTCGTTATTTCAAAGGGCTAAGTATCAAAATTACTAGAAAACACTCCAGACGGCACGCTAATGATTAATAAGCTGTATTATTATACAATGTTAGAGTTGCTTATACAAGAAACAATAATTTTTGAAAGCAGCGTTATACTCGTAGTTATTTATTACAAACCACCTCAAATAACAAAAACAATAGACATTCAACACATCCAACCAATATCTTCCAGAAGCCAAAATGATTTCCCATAATAGAAAATGTAGAATATATTTATCATTTTAACATCATCATCATTGTGTTTCTCCGTTCCTATAGAATCACTGATGAGCATTATTATATATAAATATAGATAGAAAAGATAGGTATGTATAATGGATATGTATACAAAATGACGGATGTATAAAACAATGGCAAATTCTCTTCGCATATCTTATACAATAAAATATTATAACATATGGTCTAGGATCTAGGTGTCATGAAACTAATGTTTTCCCTGTCCTTTGTATATAAGCAACATACCACTCATTGTCATCGTCATCGTCATCTGCATGCATGACAAACCCGAATTATATGTAGGTTGTAGGTTGTATATATATTGAAAAACACCCTTCAAGAAAAGAAGCCTTAAAAAACAACATAGATACTAAATACAGTAATAAAACTTCTTCCCAAAGCAATCAACTTTTCTTCCTAACACTTAAATATTCCAGGATTACGATTCTTCATATTTTTTTTTTCTCCTTATTTTGGAATAAAGTGTCACGCAAATTACGTAAATAAATAATGATTTAGTAGGAGGCTACTGGAAATTGTGTAATCATCATATTAATGTCCGTAATAAATTGAAACTTTTGCGGAACAGAAGCACAATTTTACTCAAAGGAATTAGGTAGATACATATTATAAGGTTAGTGGTGCTTTTGGATTGAATTTCTAGGAAAAAAAAAGCACAAATATAAAAAAAATGAACATTTTTGATAGGAAAACAAGTTAAAAATGACATTAATTTGGTTCCTTCGAAGTAGGCAAAGATAAATCTACTATTTAGGGGTGATAAGAACTTTTTAGAACATTATGAATGATTAACGAAATACTTGTAATCATTAACATTATTTTCTATTCTTATTATTAAGATGAAACGTTTTCGAAGCTTGTTCGTTAGATACACCCACGACTATTAAGGGTGATTCAGAAAGGAAGCTTAAAATTGTAGGTTGGATCAAAGGTCAAACTCTGTGCTTCAGGCGGGATGTTTTTTGTTTTTGTCTTAAAAAAATAATAATTCGCACGTAGGTACTTGTTCTTTTAGTTCAAGGCTATAAGTGTGCTTAGCATTGAAAATATTAGAAATTTGGTATATTATTGATTTGTACGAGAATGTCAAAGTTAAGGACAAATTGTAAAAAAGTTTTGTTAATGATATGCATTTTTTTTTAATTTTGTGTAATGATCAATTGTCTTGGTTTTTTTTCTTGCAAATAAACTCATTGTTATAGTGGAAGATGTATTCAAATTTTTTATATTTTTCTTAATGATGAAACTTTTCAGACGGATCTGTTCTTATAAAATAATGAACTAGCAACTTATTATACAAATAGTTAAACAATCTTCTAGAAATGCAAATCCCTTCAAAATATAAACAAATGTACCTGTACCTACCTTATATACAAAATTGGGCATAATTGGTTTTTGAGATTTTGAGTTTAATGGGAGCGTGAGAAGCGTGAGATCGAGGAGATTGAGGGAAGTCATAACAGGAATGAGGTTCGGAAGTTTTACCAAAAGGTAAAAAGAAGCTCTCAGGGCTACAGAGCCCGAACCGAAGCCAGCAAGTACGATCAAGGGAACATCGTAGTCGAGGCTGAGAATATCGAAGGACCACTTGTGTAGCCTGTATAACGGCGATGACGAATCTAATTGAACCTAGACGATGAAGGTCAACAATTCCGTTTATCCGACCTCGACGAAGTGAAGATAGTAATATCTAAGCTTAAGTCCAACAAAGCTGCTGGAGCCGACGGGCTCGCTGTCGAGCTATTCAAAGCAGCAGGAGATGACTTAGTTAGGAGTATGCACCAGCTCATCTGTGAAATATGGCCGGAGGAAAGCATGTCCGATGAATGGAATCTCAGCATTGTTTGCCCGATCCACAAAACCCTCTAAACTGCGCCAACTATAGAGGAATGAGTATCCTTAACATCGCCTATAAAATCTTCTCTGCCGTGTTATGTGAACGCCTGGAAGCCGTTCTTCAATAACGTGATAGGTCATATCAGTGTGTCTTCAGGCCAGGACCCAGGAAAGTCCACCATCGACCAAATACTCACACTACGGCAGATCTTGGAAAAACCCAGGAATTTCAAATTAACACTCACCACCATTTCATCGATTTTAAGGCTGCGTATGACAGAGTTTATAGAGACGAGCTTTATAGAGCGATGTCTAATTTTGGCATCCCTGACAGACTCGTATGTTTGTGCAGGATGGAGAACGCACGCTGCACCATCAAGGTCGGCAAAGACCTAACCGACCGACACCTTTTATGTCAAAAAAAGGATAAGGGCAAGGCGACGACGCGACGCTCTGTAATGCGACTTCTTCAACTTCATACTTGAAGGAATAATGCAAAACTCACACGTCAACACTAGAGGCACAATCTTGCAAAAGTCCATCTAATTACTTGCATACGCCGACTTTATTGACATAATTGGAAGAACAAAGTATGATGTCACTGGAGCTTTTGTAAGCATTGAGAAGGAAACGGCAAACATGGGCTTAGCGATGAATGAGGGCAAAACAATCTTAGATAGACAGATATAACTTTGAGGTAGTTAAGGACTTTGTCTTTCTGGGCCCCGCTATCAATTCAGACAAAGATTCCACCGCTGAGATCGAACGAGGGATAACTCCTGCCAATCGCTGTTTCTTTGGGCTAAGAAGGCAATTGAGAAGTAAAGCCCTCTCTCGAATGACTGAAGTGTCCCTTTACAAAACACTCATCATTCCGGTCCTGCTGTTATGGTGCAGAAGCATGAACCCTGTTGGCGGGGGATGTGTATGCTTTGGGAATATTCGAGAGAAAAATTATTCGCGTTATCTTCGGTCCCTTATGCATAGACGGGGAATGGAGTAGAAGATACAACAACGAACTGTACGGGCTGTACAGCGACATCAATCTAGTCACAAAAGTGAAAAGGTAACGAATCAGGTGGCTGGGTCATGGTAGAACGGATGGACACTAATGCTCCGGTCCGAAAAGTCTTTGAATCCATCCCTGAGGGACGGCGCAGTCAAGCAAGACCGAGAAACCGGTGGCGCAGGTAAGTGGAATAGGACCTCAACCAACTTGGCGTGCGAAACTGGAAACAGCTAATTAGGGTCAGAGCTGGCTGGAGAAGGTTTGTTGGTTGATGCCCTGATGGTCCACACCGGACTGTAGTGCCATCATAATTAAGTAAGTAAGGTTTCCGGGTTTTCGGTAATTTGGAAATTTTAAGTCTAGGATTTTTATGATTGTAGTATTTTGAATTCTATGGATACCAATTGATTTTGTTATTAAAAATGGGAGCGGGTTAAAATTCTGGATTTTAAAATTCTGTATGCCCATAATTCTGTTTACCTATCCAAAATACTGTATATTCAAATGTTTGTTTTTCAAAATTCTGAGTATGCCCAAATTCAGTATTTTAAAGAAGAATTTGCATAACAAAACAACTTTGATTTTCTATTTATAAATTTGTATTATGAAAAAATTAAGAAAAATAATTACGCCGCGCGCCGTAGAATAACATAAGTTAGCATTAAACTAAACGTATTCCCTTCAATACGAAATGTTACTCAAATCAGGTCTCTGTCTTATGTCGTCGAATTATCTTATTTTTCGGAATGTTTGTTTCATTTTTTTTTTAATGTGATCCCCATTTCTCGCCTTGCCATATATGTCAGTTTGCAAAATCAGACCATTCGTCGCGTCGATGCCAATCGTAAACGTTGTTTTGCGTGCTTTGAATACTTCCGTTAATTTCTTTGAATTTTCAAATACTGAAACAAAACTCAGCTTGATGTTTTTCCAGAAGGCATATTATTTTTTTTTACAACAGGCTGCAAGTTATAAAATATTATACTCTTAAAATTTACTACGCAAAGAAGCGTAGTATTAGACTAAGATTCCAGGAAAAACATAATTTTGAAGTACAGAATTTCGTTTATACAGAATTTTGAGCAATCAGAATTTTTTAAATACAGAATTTTCTTTATACTGAATTTTGTGTAACCAGAATTTTGAAAAACAGTATTTTGAAATGCAGAATTTTTGAAAACAGAATTTTGACCGTACAGAATTTCTACCCCAACCCAATTTATAATTTTTTCTTTGATTAAATTAGGTAAGTGTAGTGTCTATTATTCTACTCTACTTTACAATTATATAGAAATATAATCTAAGTAGTTATATAGTTTATTCTGTCAGTTTGTATAAAATATATAAAAAGAAATAAACTAGATTTCAGACTGAAAGGTTGTGAATATTAATATTGAATTGAGTCTATATACTACATTTTTGGCGACGAGGAAGAAAATTTTCAAATAAAAAAAAAAAACTTACAAGAAATTTTAACAGAAGAAAAAATAAAAAAAAACAAACAGAAATTGTAAAGAAATTTTAAAGAAAAGGAAATAATCACAAACATTCTCCAAAAAGAAATAAAAGTAAGTTAAATTTTGAAAACGATTTTTTTTTGTTAATAAATAATTATTTTTTCTAAATAAAATCGTTTTGATTAAATTCATATTGATTATGTTCATACAGAAGCATTGATAATGCGTTGATTGTAATGATGATTGATTAAATTCGTGTTGATTAAATTTGTAATGATTAAATTCGTATGCATTGATTAAATTCGTCTGCATTGATTAAATTCGTATGCATTGATTAAATTCGTATGCATTTATTAAATTCGTATGCATTGATTAAATTCGTATTGATTAAATTCGTATACATTTTTGTATGGAAATTGATTAAATTCATATTGATTGAATTCCAACTGATTTAATTCATCATTAAATTCGATTTGATTGACAGGAATCAATCTGAAAAAATGGAAAATATACCCAAATTGGAAAAATTTGATTGTTTTGGCGATTCTCAATCATTGGGAATAAGTTGGGCGAAATGGAAGCGGTCTTTTGAAATATATCTTGATATTTCTGGAACTACTGATCCTCCCAAAAGGAGGGCAACTCTTCTTCATTGCGGAGGACAAGATCTCCAAGATATTTATTACAATTTGCCAGGTGCAAATGTTGATCCAACCTTGGACGCCAACAAGGACATTGATGTCTATGATGTTTGTGTAAACAAACTGGATGATTATTTTAATCCACGACAGAATAAAACGTATGAAAGACATGTTTTTAGAAAAATGTTTCAACAAAAAAACGAGAAATTTGAAGCTTTCATTATTCGCTTGAGACGTCAAGCATCTAAATGTAAATTTGATGATCCTGATGAACACATCAAAGACTAAGTGGTTGAAAAATGCTTTTCTGAAAAGCTAAGACGGAAAATATTAGAGATGGATGATTCTAAGAGTTTAAATGATGTTATTTTTCTGGCGAATTCTTTAGAGACAGTTAGTATTCAAATGGAAAATTTTAACAGCAAACAGAATAATAACACCATAGAAATTAATAAAATCATTAAATTTCCGTCTCGAAAATTTGAGTGTTTTCGATGTGGTTCAAAAGAACATTCAGCTCAAGACTCAAAATGTCCTGCAAAAATGAAGAACTGTCGCAAATGTGGATTAAGAGGACATTTTGAATCCAGATGTCACACTAAATCAAAGCAAAACTTTTCTGACAACACAATTCGAAACAAAAGGTTCAAAAAAAAATCGATACGGTCTGTTGATGAGGTGGAAAACGAAGAGTTTATTTTTCATTTCTCAAACCGAAAGGAAGATGAAATCACTTGTTTAATTGGCGGGATTTCCATTCAAATGATAATTGACTCTGGCAGTGCATCTAATATTATTTCTGAAAGATCTTGGGTGGAAATGAAACAGAAAGGAGTTTTGGTTAGAAACCAAATCAGGAAGCCAAAGAAAACATTTTTAGCCTACGGTTCCAAGAAACCACTTGACACTTTAGGATCTTTCGAGGCTGACATCCAGGTAGGAAATCGTTGTCATATTGCTATTTGTTATGTTGTAAAAGATGGCCAAAAATGTTTATTGGGAAAAGAAACCGCCGAAGAAATTGGAGTTCTGAAAATAGGTTTGCAACTTTTAAATTCAATTGAGAAAACAACGTTTCCAAAAATAAAAGATTTGATAGTCAAGATTCCGATTGATAAATCAATTCCTCCTGTAATACAGCCTTGTAGGAAGTTACCGATACCTTTAGAGGAAAAAATTAAACTTAAACTAAATGAACTACTCGAATTAGATATAATTGAACCGGTAGATGGACATTCACCATGGATATCTCCAATAGTTCCTAAAAATAAGCAAGGCTACAGGTTCAAATTGGAAAGAAGATTTACTAGATTATTTGCTTATGTATCACAATACCCCACATTCAACTACAGGGAAGGCCCCAGCTGAACTCTTCTACGGAAGGCTTCTCAAGGATAAAATTCCGTCACTAATTATCAATCAAGATCAATGTTTCAATCAGGAAATAATGGACAAAGATGCAATCGAAAAAGAAAAGGGAAAACTGTATGCTGACAAGAAACGACGAGCTGCTCAAAGTGAACTTGCTATTGGTGACCAAGTGCTGGTCAAGAAACTTCGAAAAGAAAATAAGTTGGATACAAATTTTAGTAAAATACCGCACGAAGTTATCAACAATAAAGGAGGAGATGTTTTGGTGAAGAACTCTTCAACTGGCGAAATAACAAGACGTAACGTTGTTCATTTAAAGAAAGTTAATGGTGATTGGACTGTTCAAGCTAAAGAAAAAAATTCTTCCGATGAATTAGACTAAATTGCATTACATTTTATTTTTATTTGAGTTTCGATTAATCTTACTTCGTTTCATTTATTTGATTAAAAAAAAGGAGAGAATGTAGTGTCTATTATTCTACTCTACTTTACAATTATATAGAAATATAATCTAAGTAGTTATATAGTTTATTCTGTCAGTTTGTATAAAATATATAAAAAGAAATAAACTAGATTTCAAATTGAAAGGTTGTGAATATTAGTATTGAATTGAGTCTATATACTACAGTAAGAATCTCGGAATTCGAGATACCCAGCTGTAAGTCTGTACATACTTGTATATTGACACCCTAAAAGTTGTCTCAAAACCTACATATGGTAGGGTGTACGCAACTATTAAATTTCAAGGTCAAAGGTCACAAAAATCGTTTTTTTTTGTAAATATCTCTTTTCCTATGGGTTTTTTGCTATTTGTATTTATCATCAATATTGAAGAATACAAAATTCTCTATAAATTTTGTTCAAAAAATTTTTTTCATACGGTGAACCGTTTTCGAGATAGAGAGCGGAGAGCGTGCGGTCACAGCATCATTTTATGTCAACCGGTGCCTTCGGTCGAAAACGCGCCATATATAGTTGATGAACTATCGATAAATCAATGATTATAAATATTTGTCAATTTTGTATTAACTATTATATTATATTTTATCATTTCCTTCATGCATTAAATCTATATCTATTTAATAATACATGACAACCGTTTTCTAAAATTAAAAAATAATTAAGGGAAAAACTTAAATCATAATATAATTATATTCTCATTTACACTAATGACATTTTAAATAGAAAATAATTAAGTGCATCTTCTTTAAAATCTGTAAATCTCCACTCCTCCACTACGTCAAAAATTATACCTGGGAGTTATACGGGCCCCTATTATACATTACGGACCTTTCTTTTTATAGCCAGTAGGGACAGATGTTCAATTGTATTGTATAGTTACGACCTTCTTCCCTTTATTTCAGTCTGAATCGTATCTTGGTAACTACGGACGTACAATTTCAAGAACTATGACTGATTTGTGTTTTCTATGTAAAAAGCCAGATTCGGGAGGTGAATCGCTTATTGAAGTAGTGCGCGGTGTGAAATTTCTACGAACTGCAAGTGTCGAACGAAACGACGGAAAAATTGATTATTTAAAATCAGTAACCTCTGTTAAAGTGCATGAAAAGTGCCGAAGTGTTTACATTAGTAAAAACTGTATCCAAGCAGCAAAACGGAAACAAGAAGAAGGAGAAACTTCTGCGCTTTTTAAAAAGGGAAAAATTTTTTTGAGAAACTGACAAATTTGGATGAACTAGCTGCAGCATTTGAGGAAGAAAATTTTTCGGCCCAGAGATTATTAGAGAGTTGAACTCAAGTCAGTCTATAATGCTCCGAAATCTGTGAAAAGTCTCGGTCATCTTCGTTATATGCATTACGTCAAGTCTACAAAACTTGTTAAACCTGTACAGCTTTCAAATATTCCACCAACAAGTGCAGCTGCTCATCAACATTTCAAACGTGTATATTATCAAGTTCAAACCTAGTAAGAGCATGGTATGGAACCCCAGGTATGGGGTTGGGCAATGCGAAACGATTTTCTGAAGCCTATCATGACAATTTTACCACCTGCTCCAGATGATTTGCTAAATACAATTTTCTGCAACTGCAAGAGTGGTTGTGGTTCGCGATGCCGATGCAGGAAAGCGGGCTTGCAATGCTCTTTAGCTTGTGGCTAATGTAATGGGCAAGCTTATATCAATGCTCAACCATATCAGAGCGACATTAACGAAGATGGAACCTTTGACCCCGAAATCATGGAAGAACTTGAGACAAATAAATGTCGTTGAAGACGACAATGAAGACCAGTTTGAAATTTACCAGCAGCCGGAAGACGACGATGAAGAGGCAGAAGATGATTAAAATTATAAATTGTAGTTTTTGTACCATTTATTCCATTTTTTTACTTTTAATAAAAATTAATGTATTGAATGATATTTTTTAATAAAAAGATTAATTCATAATTTATTTGTTTTTTTTTTGTTTTGTCATCATGTAAGAAGTTTATAATATTAATGAGGTTAAAATTCAAATATAATTCCTATATTTTCATTAACAATTCTGCAATTACATGGGCAGGTAAGTGTTGTTAAATAAATTAATACTGAATAAATATAATAAGTGGATAGGTTAGGAAAAAAATGATAAAATATAATATAATAGTTAATAAAAATTGACAAATATTTATAATCATTGATTTATCGTTAGTTCATCAACTATATATGGCGCGTTTTCGACCGGAGGCACCGGTTGACTTGAAGTGATGCTGTGACCGCGCGCTCTCCGCTCTCTATTTCGAAAACGGTTCACCGTATGAAAAATTTTTTTGAACAAATTTGTAGAGAATTTTGTATTCTACATATTATTATATACAAATAGCAAAAAACCCATAGGAAATGAGATATTTACAAAAAAAGCGCAAACATTTTTGTGACCTTGAAATTTAATAGTTGCGTACACCCTACCATATGAAGGTTTTGAGACAACTTTTAGGGTGTCAATAAACAAGTATTTACAGACTTACAGCTGGGTATCTCGAATTCCGAGGTGAACTTACTATAATGACTGGACTACGCGAGACTTTAGTAAGTCTCGTCTCGGTCTCGTTGAACCAACAATTTTCAGTCTCGTATCGGTCTCGTATAATTAAGTCTCGTCTCGGCCTGGTCCCCGAAAAATACGGGCAACAGGGGCAACCTGTTGATTATTGGAACGAAATATTTTCGATTATAGTTTAAATATGTGCAGAAGAAAATGAATATTTGACCGAAATTTGATTTTTTAAATTATTAGAATTTCCGTAAATTCCGGTCCAAATATATAGTCTCGTCTCGGTCTCGTCTCGATTGCTTAAAAGGCAGTCTCGTCTCATCTCATCTCGGTCTCATCATGCGAGATCGAGATCGAGACCGAGACTTTTCTCGTCACGTGGCCAGCCCCAGTTCTAGATGAGCTAAGATAAACGATTTAATTTCGTTTTTAGGAAATCATATAAAAATGCTTTAGACAAAATTTGAAACAAATCCGTCCAACCGTTAAGCTCAAAATACATCAGGACGCACAGACAAATAGACCGACGGACGTTGCCGAAAATCATTTTTTTTGGCTTCTCTACTATCGTAATGTTAAGTTCTGTGTAAAAGCTCGAAATTTTTTTGAGACGAAATCAATATTTTACCTAAGAAAATAAACTAGATTTACATTAAAAATAAACTAGATAGACATTTAAATAACTTTTGTAAAGGCCCTTTCTCCTTCTTCTGTTTTTCTTCCGCTGAATTAAAGTTTTAAACATCTTAAAAAATGTAAAACCTTCTTTTCTTTTTTAACTTAAAAAAAAATAAAAACAAAAAATCCTTTCTTAAACTTAATGGCTTAATCTTTATCTTAATTTTCCTAACCCATCTAATTCATTCACTTAACGCCTGCATAAAAAATGTAGAAAGAACATTAAAAAAAAAGAAAGAAGAAACGTTCATAAATTTCTTGGGCGCATTCTCTTCCATAAATATCCTGCTCAAGCCCGATAATGAACATCAATTGACATTTTTATTTGCTATCACATGGATAAGCACTAGTAATTGTAAAAGAGCCCTCTTGAGAGCTTTTTAAGACATCAACATTTTAACTCTACTACGAGTATTAGGTATAGGAAAGAGGATTCGCCTCTTAAGATTATTTTATTTAAAAAAAAAATATTTTAGATTGAAACGTTTTGCAACTATGAAGATAATATAATTGAAACTTGAATTTGTTGGTCTTTATTCATTATAGAAAAGGAATAACCTAAGAAAATAAAAAAAGAATAGAAATGCAATGAAGACCAGGACGTTGCACTTTTCATTTTCATCGACATGGGAATATATTTGGCAATCACTGAACTGAGGCAATTCTTTGAAAGGGATAAAAATGCACTGCCAACATCTCTTGTCATCCTTCAATCAACAAGATAAGAAATACATATATACATAAAATGGGTGTATAAATGTTTTTTTTTTTCTTATATGTGTGCCTGTGCATCATGTATGCTGCTGTGGGACGATTGGAAAATCCCTCTCCCTAAGTAAACCTACTTCTACATGAAAATCTGGGTCGTTTGTTCGTTGGGCTTGATGTTTTTCAGTCTGTTTTTTTTTCAAATTAGGATCCATCTCATTTCTGACTGACTGACTGATAGTTGTATGCTGTCACAGTAGGCAGAAAAGGAGCATCCATTGGATTTCCCCAGAGAAGAATTTTATTTTTCGTATTCGTCTCGGGTTTTTCTTAGTTTGTTAGCCAATTCCTGATATACCTAATTATTTTAGCCTCAAACTCCTTAGGCTCCACTTGTGTCCATCATAAGATACCTCGTTCACCAGAATGGATTCTTAACAAGTTTTTTTTTTCATAACTTCTTGGAATGCATCTATTTGTACAATTTTGAAATATACATATCTACTCAGCAACCTACATACATAATATACCTTTTTCATTCGTATTGTGTATGTACCTACATAGGTATAGTATATTATGGTTTACCATTGTACACATACATATATTCAAACCATTATTATATCCTGTCTATTTATGTGTGTACTATTGCAATTTGGGATAACATAAAAAAGCTTTAAATTCATTAGGGAATTCAAAAGGTCAGAAGAATAACTTAAAAGAATTAGAAATTGAAGCAAAAAGCTGATCAAACTGGTGTCGTTGATTTTTTTGGTATTAAACCAAAGAAATGAAGACTATTTTGCTTTAAATCATAGACGATATCCTCAAAGATACATTCATACTAATTTTAATTTCTTAAGGCTATAAATAAATAAAATAATTTGGGTGGCACAACGGCTCGTTGAGAACCAGGGCCTAGTGATAACAACTCACAACCATTCCTGTGGGCGCGTGTGTCGACAGGAATGGAAGGGACCTACAATTTTATGCCGAATCCGAACGGGTAGACGAAAGGCACTTTTCCATGACAAGTGATACTCTTGGAGGATTTGTCAATTCCTTGCAAGAGGCAGTAGCCCTAAAAAAACCTTTTTAGTTTTTTAGGCGGTAGAGGCTGGGACTAGACCCAGACCTCCACGCTCCAGCGTGACTGTCCAACGCACTAACCATTACGCTACGGGCTACTATTTTTCTCAATGCTAGTAGGTATTTATTGTCAAATGTTTTTGAAGGAATTAAGTGCCAACTAAATTAACTCTTAAATTTATGAGCCCAGCTTCAATGATATTAATTACATATTTAAGTTAATTTTGGCTCGTTGGTGCTTACTCTTTAAGGAACACTTTCGTAATCCAAGCTAAAAATCATCGTAAAAGCCAAAATTAAAAGTGACAATTTATTTATAAGTAGTCAACAAATTGAATTTGAATTTAAAAAAAAAGTTTACTCTACAAAAAATGTCTCTACAAAAAATGTTCTTTTAATAACACTTTAGCCTTTTCATATAAATCAAAAATAAACAAAAATTGTTCTAAAATTTTGTATTGGTCACTTTTGCACTTTTAGTTACATATACAGTAGAATCTCGAACACATGAACGGTTCTATAACATGAACATATGAACAATTTGGAAAGACGAACGCTTGCGGGTGGCAATGGCACAGTGGATATAGTGTTTGACTGCTTACCTGGACGGTGGGTTCGAGCCCCATTCTAGGTAGCATTTTTTTCTATATTCCCCAGTTTGAACTGGATACCACCCTTTGAATTTCATGAGATAATAAACATCTAATTCTCAATCCACTGTGTCAACAAAAATCTTTCCTTTCCTTCTATTCCTTCTAACTAGTGCCGTGCATTGAACTTAAAAGACCGGAGATCTTACAGGTATATAGTTAAAATTATTATTATTATAGAGATGTAAATAACGAGACTTCTTTCTTCCTGAGTTCTGAGTTCTTTAGAAAAGTTTTTTTTTTAAGAAAAATGTCTAAATAAGAGTGTTTTTTTTTTAACCCTTATGAACAATTTTATTTATTTTTATTATGTCGTATGTTTTATGTTTTTTTTTCTGAAAATAATTCTCGGTGGTTGGAAAGATGAACAATTTTAAAGGATGAAGTATCTGTTCATCTTTTCAAGATTCTACTGTAATAAGGTGTAAAGAGTGGTCCAACGAAAACGCACGATGTTAATTGTAAATAAAACATAAAGTTTTCAGAGAGTTATTTTAATATTTCTTATTATGATAGAAGTAGCTATGTGAAACAAAATATCAGCCAAATGCTCACCACGACTTTGATGGCATAACTCTATCCGATGGTCCATGTTTTCAATGACTCTGAGACATAATTGAGGTTCAATATCGTTAATGTGCCGAATTATATCATCCTTTAGCTATTGAATTGTTCTTGGCTTATTGACGTAAACTTTTTCTTTTAAATATCCGCAAAGAAAGAAGTCAAACGATGTCAAATCACATGATTGTGGCGGCCAATTAACATCGCCACGACGAGAGATAACATGACCATTGAATTTCTCGCATAAAAGAGCCATTGTTTCGTTGGGTGTGTGGCACCATCCTCTTGGAAGCACATACATATCGTCCAGGTCCATATCCTCAATTTCTGGCCACAAGAAGTCCGTTATCATC
The DNA here is from genome assembly GCA_949320155.1 of Melangyna quadrimaculata. Taxonomy (NCBI): domain Eukaryota; kingdom Metazoa; phylum Arthropoda; class Insecta; order Diptera; family Syrphidae; genus Melangyna; species Melangyna quadrimaculata. Next base: position 82,162,656 of record OX439484.1, on the reverse strand, counting down.
TCTCGATAGCGAACACCATTCACGGTAACAATCTTGGCCGACCTCATTTTCGAAGAAGTACGGCCCGATGATGCCGCGCGCCGCCGCCAGTCCATAAACCACACCAAACATTCACTCTTTGGGGATGCATCGGCTTTTAAACAATCACTCTGAGATTCTCGTTTGGCCAAATACGGTAATTGTGCTTGCTTTAGCAAATCCATTGAGGTGAAAGTGTGTCTCGTTGCTGAAGATGATTTTCTTTGTAAAGTCACCATTCACCTCTGTCTGTTCAACCAACCATTAGGCGTATTGACGACGTTTGAAATGGGTCAGTAGGATTCAGCTCTTGAGTCAACTGAACCTTGTAAGCGTGTAAATTCAAATCTTTATTCAAAATTCACATCAGTGATGCTCTTTAGTCTTGAGATGTTCAATTCTTTGGCAAGACGACGAGGAGAGGTCAACGTCTCTTTCAAAACTATCGCGAAAAACAGCAATGTTTTCCGCAAACCGAACTGGGAGAGCATGCACAAGTGTTTTCACATTTCCTATACACCCGGTTTGCTGAAATTTGCACACAATTCTATTGATTGTGGACACATTTAGTTGATCGTTGTGCAGACCAAACAAATCACGAAGTGCACGAAATGCATTTTGATTTCAACGCCCATTTTCGTAAAAGGCTTCAAAAATCTTAACGTGCTGCTCAATTATGTGTACCTCTCCATGGTTGAATTTGTCATACACTGAAACAAATAAATGTCAAATTAAGTTGGGCAAAAAATTTGACGTTTAGGTGTGACTCACAATAATTAACATCGTGCATAATGGTTGGACCACCCTTTATATGCATCACCAAAAACCAATGATTGTGGTTCCTTTTTTTATAAATATACAGATATTTGTACATATATCACAAATCATACCATATCCTATATAGCCCAGTCAATAACTACAAAAAAAAGGGCTAAATTCGCAAAGCGCGATGTAGTTCTGCATTTTTGATATGTTGTTGGGGCATGTTAGATTAGTCTGTAGATAAGTTTGCAGCTTAGAAAAACCTGTGCTCGCTGCAGGAAAGATGCAACAGTGAAAAAAAACGCTAAAATCACCCCATTTTTTGCGACATTTTCCTTTATAACTTTGGAAATACGCAACTTAGGAAAAAACCATTCACTATATTCTTGTTTGTTATAAAATTTTCTACAAGAACACATTAATTAAAAATTCATGTATGTTATATTTGAGTTTCTATCTAACCATGACTAAAAAAAAAAAATCTGAAAAACTAAGTAATTTTGAAGCGCTCAAAAAATAGGTCTAAAATTTATAAATTGTCCAATTCTGCTCAAAATTTGCAATCAAATAGCCTAGAGTATTATAAGACAAAATTTGAAAGTTCGATCCAAATCGGCCAAACAGTTTTGGCAAGAAACATTATGTTAACTGTATGTAACAAGCAATGTTTGCATCATTGCTGTGATCAAAGTAGGACAATAATGGTGGTACTGATTTTTTACACGTACTTAGAACCCTTAAGTATCATAAAATATCATTATAATATTTATTTCTTTTTTTGTTGTAACTTTGGTAGCGATTTTAAATTCGCAAAAATGCTTCACGAAATCATTTTTTATTCATACAGTGCTAAATTTTCGCAACTTTTAAAATCGCTACCAAGGTATCTAAAAAAAAGACACAAATAATATAACGATATTTTATGATAGCCAAGGGTTACAAGTACATGTACAAAAATCAGTGCCAACTAAGGTATCCTACTTTGACCACAGCAATGGTGCAAACATTGCTTGTTGCACTCAGTTAAAATCTTTTTTTTTGGTCGATTTGGATCGAACTTTCAAATTTTGTCTTATTATACTCTAGGCTATTTAATTGCAAATTTTAGACACAATTGGACAATTGTAAACCTATTTTTTGAGCGCTTCAAAATAACTTAGTTTTTCAGATTTTTTTTTTACTCATGGTAAGATAGCAACTTAAATATAACATACATGCATTTTAAACTAATGTGGTCTTGTTGAAAATTTTATAACAAACAAGAATATAGTGGATGTTTTTTTCCTAAGTTGCATATTTCCAAAGTTATAAAGGAAAATGTCGGAAAAAATGGGGTGATTTTAGCGTTTTTTTCACTGTTGCATTTTTCCTGCAGTGAGCACATGTTTTTCGAATTTGCAAACTTAGCTACAGACTACTCTAACATGCCCCAACAACATATCAAAAATGCAGAACTACATCGCACTTTGCGAATTTATTGTCGAATTTGACTGGGCTAATACTTTTAAATTAAAACAAACTTTAGCTCACCCTGCTCTGATATAAAAGAAAAAGAGAAACTGAAAAAGAAAACCCACAAAGTTTTTTTTTTTTAATTTTTATATAAATGAGTTTCGTTTTACTCGTATATTCTTTGAGTTTCGGGTAGGTACTTGCAAAGCATGTTGTATAATAGCCTTGTAGGTATAAACGAATCCTTACAAAAAAAATACCTACAGAAAAAACCTCAAAAAGTCTCCTTTACCTATGATTTGATCAAGAAATATACAAAACCAAAAACAGGACATCAGAAAACGGTGAGAATTTGATCACACCTACAAACACACCTACAAACGTTATATGCTTACATACATATTATATACCCTCGCAGTACAAGACTACCATTTAGATACTTTTGTGCTTTCATACATCAACATAACAAAAGAAATTCAAGCATAAAAAGAAAATTTATAAAAATACATACATTCCAAAATAAATGAGATTATGTCTGCGGGATATGTAATGGTTTCTGGGAGCTGTGTTGTGTTTTTCAAAGGTAAACAAAATCAAAATTCGTTCACGATGGATGCTTTTGAGATTTTTTTTTTTTTTTTTTTTTTGAAATCTGTTCGCTCGAGAATGAGTGGGCTACACAAACACGTGTATGAGTTATGTTTTTGTTCTGTTGTTTTAATAAGTATAAATTTGATTTGATTTCTTTATAGTAGGTACAAGACACATTACCACCCGTCTAAGAATCGATTAAGGCATATAACTTCTTAAGCCAAGATTTGGAATCTTTTGAACCAAAACACATAGGAGTGTCAGAAGTTGTATACTTTTTGTTCCTATAAATAATGTATCTCTCTGATATTTTAGATTATCTAATATTAATAATAAATAAATTAAATAACAATTTAGTATTAAGGGCAAATTTATTCACATTCCATTAAAAGCTAGGTTGTATCGTTTTAACTAATATCGCTGTTAACATAGTAGTGAAATTCAAAGTAATTCGTTAATTTGTTAATTCGCTCACTCGCCACTAGTAAACTGGTTGGCTTTAAATTGCTTCTTTAAATTTAAATTCTTTTAAAAAATATTCTTGGGATTTTTTATTTATTGTGACTGATATTATTGATCAATAAAATTTATTGATATGACTGATCAATTTAGCACTAAATAAGGTTTGATAGAGCGTTCGTTAATCACTCTCGATTAGCGTTAACAGTCAGTTTTTTGTCATCATCCCCCTACACTACAACTACACTAGGGCGTATACGTAACTTTTTGATTTCAATTTTGAATTTTTCATTTTTTGTACATTTAAAAGTATGAAATTATTTTTTAGTTACTTGAGTTCCTAAGATAGGTATAGTTGTTTTAGCTAAATTACAAATATGCATGACTGAATCGCACTAACTTGCTCTTCTAGCTAACAACTAGAATGTAGCTTGGCATTGACGGTCTATAGTTATGTGAGGCAGGCTAGGATCATTTATATTAATATCACTGATATACGAAAACGGGCTCTAGCATGCACACAAAATCAAAAAGGAGTCATTTGAACACCTGTTATAACTGCTTTATTTTACACATAAAATACAAATTATGGATAACCAAACAAATCATTTTTTATTCATACCCATTCGAGCGTTAACCAAAAAAAACCTTTTTATTAAATTTAACCTGCCTCTGTTTTTCCAAGTTATCATAAGACATGTGGGTTTTTCGGCAAATTTGTTGTTGACTTTTATTTTTAGTATTCTTACATATATTAAAAAAAAAATACTAAAACTTCATGTTGATTACGCATTTTTTGGAAAAAATTTACCCCAAAGTCAAAAAATTAGCATGGGCAGGAAAAATGGAACAGGCTAAAAACTGAATATCTTAAGACTGAGAAAAGATATAAGATTTATTTAAACGCAGTTACAAAAGCTGGTATTTCTTCTAAAAATAAATACCTATACCATTATTACTAGCAGCGCAATAAACGTTAACATGGGTCAGGGTACATCAAAGTAAGACTTTTCTTGAATCCCGGATAAAAGATATAAATTGGAGATAGGCCCTTACTGTAGGACAATTTATTACTGACGAATTAAGGGACACCCTGTATAGTGTTTTTTGACTAATATGTCCAGACTTTTTTTAAATTTAACTGTCCAAAAATAACTGTCCATACAATTTTTTTTCCCCAAAAAGGAATATAATATTTTTCTCAAAAAAGGGTCAGAGGATTTTGTTTAAAAAAAAATTCAAATAAATTAAGTAAGAAAATGCTACTTTCTTATAATTATAAATAAAATTGAATATTTTGGGTACCTCTAGTACAACCATTTTTTTGGTTTTTGATTTTCTCGAAAACAGTTAAGTTGAAAATTTTCATTTTTGTATGGTAAAATTTCTAAAAAGTAAAGATTATTGTGAACAAAAATAAAAAAAATTATTGTTTGAAAACGAATCAGTTTTTATTATTTTGTAGAATACTTGAAAAAATAATCTTTCTAAATTAAAAAATAACGGTACCTTCCATAAAAATGTTGAAAAACCGTTAAGAAAAAAATCATTTTTCTCGGAAACGGTATGGTCAATATGTTGACGAAAAGATGAAAACAAATGTTACCAATAACGATTAATAACGGTACCTACCTCTCATAGAACCGATTTTTTTGTTTTCAAATTTCTCGTTGACGGCTGCTCCGAATTCAACCGAAATTTTTATACAAAAGCTCTTTCACAATTCAAATAATTTTGCATATAAAAATTTTCAAAACAATAATTTTTGAATTTGAAATTTTTGTTTTGAGAATTCAGTATCTTGAAAAAAGGCTAATGATTTTTTTTTTATTTTGTGTAAAATTGTATTTTATTAAATACTAAATGTTGGCATACTAGATTTTATTTTCGAAAATGAGCGAAACATTTTATATATAAAAAATTAATTCTTAAGAAAACCGCTCCAACGATTTTTTATTATTTTTTTTTTTTTTTTTTTTCATAAATTTATATTTATAAAACAAATCAGATGGCATACTTGATTTTGAGTCCTTACTCTCAAAGCCATTAAAATAATAAATTTATAGTAATTTATGCTTTTCAAAGTTCTGCTTTTCAAAATTCTGTTTTACAAAATTCTGCGAATAATAAATAAAATGTTTTATTTATTATTCGCAGAATTTTGTAAAACTAAAATTTGGGAGAGTAGCAGGTAGGTACCTAGTTTTCCATATAAAAATATATGAGGGCCTTCTTTTTTCTAAACTACAAACTGAAACTAATTGTCATTGTCTTTTGACAAGTGGAAGCAACAAAAGAGACATTTCCAAGAACACAGAACAATGTTGAAGCATGACATCGTCGACTTAAGGTGATAGTCGGTCGCAGTCATGCAGGCCTATACAAAATCATAAATGATCTCAAAAACGAACTTATCACTGTCAAAGCTGAAGGGGTATTTTTCTATATTATTACTTGTCAGTATTTTGAAAAGCAGAATTTTGTAGAACAGAATCGAAAAAAAGTAGAATTTTTGTACCTTTACGCAGAATTTTGAAAAGCAGAATTTTGAAACCAGAATTTCGACCCGCTCCCTAATTTATAGTAATTATTTATTTAATTTTTTTAATGCTATCATAGTATTTTAGAACCAATAGCTATGTACTTGTACATCATCAATTTCTAGCTATTTACGTTAAAGTTGTAAACTGCGAGAGCAAGTTTGTGCGATCCACTCGTGTCCATTTTTACTTGCGATATACATAGTATAGGGCAAGTTTAGGATTCGTGCAAAAAAAAAAAAATCGAGATAATCAGCCTTATCGGCAATTCCGGGGGTGATAGTTCTCCCCCGAATTTTCATTTTTCCCAGAAGTCGAATACTCCTATTGTCAATCGTAGAGTGGACGAACACCCGCACATACCAATACCGATATACTTCTCAGTAAACGTAATGTTGGATTTTATTAAAATGCCCATATTTTTGAACCGAAACCAAAACTTGGTCCCTTAGAGCAAGTACAAAATTATAAAACCTGCAAAAATAGGTAGTGATATGCTTCTATTTTTATAATTCTCCAACTAAATTGAGGCGAGTTTTTTTTCCAGGTAAACATCATTAATTTTCCCCCGGAAAATAGATTTACGATATCTACTTTTTTCATTGGAGTTTTTTTTTCCCATTTTTCGAACATTGTTTATGATTGGAGGGTCTCATACAGGGGAAAATATCCGGGGGAGATTTTATTTCCGATAAGGCTGAATAATTTTCCCTAATATTTCGATGATAGAGAAAGCGAAAAAAGTGGGTCTCGCAATTCTGTCTGTCTGTCCGTCTGTCCGTCTGTCCATCTGTCCGTCTGTCTGTCTGTCCGTCTGTCTGTCTGTACCTCGACCTGCAGCCTAAACGGCTGAAGAGATTTTCTTCAAACTCGGACTTAATATTCTCATGGGACTCCCTAGAGGGGATATTGATTTTTTTTTATCTCAAAAAATAACTGTAACTGCCATACAACTTATATACAAAACGGCTCTAACGATTTTGAAGAAAAAAATTAAGAGCTACTGTAATTACTTAAATTAATATTTTGGTAGAAAAAAAAATATTTTTGTAACGGTTATTAACGGTAGGTACCTGTCATAGAACCAATTTTTTGGTTTTCAAATTTGTCGTTAACGGCTACACCGATTTCAACCAATTTTTTATGTAAGTGGTCCTCTACAATTTTAACAATTTTGCATATAAAATTTTTTGGAAAAGTAATTTTTGAATTTTTAAAAAAATATTGAAAACGGGTCAATGAATATTTTTCAGTTTTGTGTAATATTGTAAATTATTTAATTCTAAAAGTTGGCATACCAAATTTTATTTTTAAAAATGTTCAAGAATTTTTATATATAAAAAATTAATTTTTAAGGAAACCGCTTTAACGATTTTTGAAATTTTTTTTTCGTAAATTCACATTTATCAAACAAATCAGATGGCGCACTTTTTTTGAGCTCTATCTGTTTAAGCTAGTAAAATAAAACCAATTTATAGTAAATTTTAGTAATAATTTATATTTTAAATTGTTTTTAAAACTTTTTTTAATGATATCATAATGTTATAGAACCACATATGCACATTGACAATTTTAAGCTACGTTCATCGTTAGGTACGAGAGCAAGTTTGTGCGATCCAGTCGTGCCCATTTTTTCTTAAGGATTTACTATGTATTTTGTGTATACATTATATAAGTCACAATTTTAATAAGAAAACTTAATGATTTATAAGATAATAATTTGTTTTATATATTAGTCCCCGTAGAAAAAACTAAGTCCCCTGGCCACTTAATTTAAAAAAAATGCCAAGAAAACTGATAATTTTAAATTTTTTGACTTGCTGTTTTGTGGTATTTGAAAGGACGTTCTAATGCTTCATTGAAACTAGTTTTTACCACTATTTGCTTCAAAAAGTGCCGTGCCGAATAATTGCTATTGTCTAAAAGTTCTGTTAAACAAAGACTATATGGTATTTTATTTATTTTAATAAAGCTTCACATGACATGAGTACCAATTATTATTTTTAAAACAATCGATTTAATCAAATGTTTTTAATGTTTAGAAATATTTATCCCATTTTTAAATTTCATTAATTCTTTTAAGTTCAGTTGTTAATTTAATAAAAACGGATTTTTGCTGTAAATATATTTTAAATATGCACATGGAAGTGCATTGTAATAAAAACATAAATAACAAAGGCAAGCTTTATTAAGGTTTCAGTTTCTTACAATTTTTAACTCTGTTTAACTACTTCGTTGAACACGATATCTTATATTCTTATCTCTTCGTTTAACAAGCTAACATTTCGTTTTTTCGGCCGAACCTTTTTTTCTATGATTTTTCGTTCTATTATACTTAGCTGGCTTTGGTAATTGCATCTACAAATAAAGCAATTAGGTACCCAACATGGGCAACATCAAATAATCCCTTCATGACTTTGTTGGTTGGTATTCAATGTAGTTTCAAGTTCTTTATAGATAAAGAATATAATCTATTTTTTTTATTATCATTTCTTCAGCTTTTTACTATGTTTACCCTTATACCATTAGTACCTACCTACCTTGATAATTTTTTTCTCTTCAACAACAAGATTTAAACTTTATCTGGCGTAAAAGGTTTGGGACATTGCCACACAGCTTAAAAGTCACCAAATCAAATTAGGTAAAAAAAAAAAAAAAAAAATTAGCCATGTCAGGATGGCGAACATTAATTTATGCACAGCAGCCTAGATGCAGCAGTATACTTATACCTTTTCGCAGTTCTTTCTCAAACCAATGAATGCATACATACACACAAACATATAGCTACGTCAAACTATTAAATAGAGAACCTCTTTTTGACGTTGGACAAGAGCAAAGAACCTGGACGAGAAAGAGTTTTTTGCATCGAAAATCGAATGAAAAAGTTATACGTATACCTGTTCACCTGAACGTAATTTGCGATTGAGTAACGGGAATGACACAAAAACAGTTCCCTTTCGTTAAAAAAAAATCGGATTCTCTATCTTTTGGGTAGGAAAATCTCTGGTGATGGTCGACTCGTTGAAGGTTCACTGATAAAGTTGGGTTGCAGTTAGCATGGGTGCATTGACTCTGCTTGGGGCCTTTATAATTTCAAACTTAATTAATATGTTAGGTACATACCTTAACTAGAGCTCTTTATTAATCAAACAATTGCTTAAACAAAGCCATTGAAAACAACTGATAACATATACCCCCGCCCCCGAGAATAAAATGAAAAAAAGAATGAATTTGTACAGTGCTTGAGAATCTAGCACTTATGTTCTCTAGACAGCACGATTACCTTTATACTTTCCTGTAGGGCAAGTATTCGTTTCGTGTCAAAAAAACGATGCTTTAATCCAAACTAAAAATAAGATGATGGAGAAGTCAAAAAGGTGATTTTGGCAAAGACGTCCGTGGATCTCTTTGCCTGTGCGTCCTGATGTGCATCGAGCTACAGCCTAAACGGTTTAACAGATTTCCTTTAAATTTTGTGCAAAGCATTTGTATGTATTTGATAATTGATTCCTTACAGATAGATATATGCAATATATAACGGTTTCTATCAAGTTCTTTTCGAATTTCTTTTTTTCTTTTTTTTTTCGAAAACGGCTCAAGCGATTTTGATTAAACTTCGTACATGTATCTCCACATTTTTTTTGTTTAATACTGCATACCAGGTTTTTGTAAAAAAAATTCGAGGAAGAAAATAAAGTTTAATGCTTTTTTTGAGAAAATTGCCGGTTTTTAATGGGATATTTCCGAATATCTGATTAATGGCTTGATGGTTGATTTTATCATAGTCTTGCAATTATGCCTTTTTTAAGTAGTTTAAAAATTGATATAGCATTTTAAATTTGTATAAATCCGAATCTTTTTATGAACGAATAAAATCAGAGAAAAAATCTATTCTTTCCATTTTTGTCCACATTATTTAATTTTTGTTTGTATTAAATAAAAAAATTAGGCACTACTGGATCGCACAAACTTGCTCTTAGAAATCAATTTCTCAAAAACCATCGATTAAAATAACTTTATTTAAACAAAAAATTCAAGAATCGGTTTCTGGGTTCAAGATAAGCTATAGAAGAATATTGTGGGTGTTACCATTGTTTTTCAATAGTGTTGTTTCTTCCTTTAGTCATTTTCTTACACAATTGCCCCTCCAATCTTAACGGGGGTATATAGACCCCCCTTCCGGTATTGTTGTCCTATTATTTTGGCACAGTCTACACGCTCCAGGGCTTTGATGTATTTATGTCAACCATTCTTTATTTGCCACTATACTGTTTGATAACACTACTTTTTATATAATTTTTTTTTATCGCTAAATTTTGAACTGTTGTATTTTGGCAACCATTGGGTCTACGGAGTTGGTTTTGATCTCAAGTTGAAGCAAATTAAGACACTTTGAAATCGTAGAACAATGCTTTTATATAAAATTAATTATTTAGGACTAAAATCACCAATAACTGAAAAAAGCGCGGAAAATCGTGTTTTTTTTTTTTGATTTTTGACCATGAAGCGGTCACCGCGCCTTTCGATGTTGTAAACTTAGGTTATTTACTAGGCCAATATCCTGAAAAACTCAGCATAAAATCAGAAATACCAGATTTGACGCATACGTGAATGTACAAATATAGTTACTGTACTATTTATTTATCATTCATTCATTCATTGCTCAGCTAAAGTTTGTCGTAGGGAGCTATTTTTTTTTATTTTAAGAAATAAAAAGGACTACAAATTAGTTATTAATTCAACCGATTTACAAGCCTTTATCAAAATTATAACTCAAAAGTATTTGTTCAACAAAAAAAAAATCAAAAAAACTGACTAAAACTAGCTGTTTAATTTTATTTATTTGTTAAAAAAAAATATTTATTTATTTAAACAATAGCTAATATTCTGATTAGTAACATTTTTTTTTTATTTTTTACTTTGCGATATACTGGAGCCAAGATATTCGTAAAAAACAGAAAATGTCTTTTTTTGGGGGTCTCCGACTTGACTGTGTTCATTCATAGATTTCTCGGCTCCCGTTTGGAGATAAGAACTCAATTTTTTTTTATTGTAGGGAATAGCAACAGCTAGACAAAACACAAAAGAAAATTTAACCAAAATTTAAGCTTTTTTCGAAATAATAATGAAAAACCGTCTAAAAACCAATAGATAATTACTAAAACTAACGGTAACTTTTTACTTATTTGTTAAAACAAAAAAAAAAAATTTAACACTGCGTGCTAGATAATTTTATTACAAACAAAACGTATTTAAATTTTTAACTGTGTAATGTACTGGAGCCGAGATATTTGCAAACATCCAAAAAAAGTCGAAAATTACGTTTTTACGAATAACTTTGATAAAAAAAGTTGTCAGGTGGTGCAAATCTAGGGCTAAGCTTTTCTTGTAAGCCCCTATCGATTCATTAAAAAAAAAACAGACCGTGCCGATCAACGCAAGGTCAAGCCCTTTTTACCACTGTTCGACTGGACTATCTTATAGCTTACAACTTTAACGTAGACAGAGTTGATGATGTAAATAGATACAAGTACATAGCTATTGGTTCCATAATATTATGATAGCATTAAAAAATATCGCAAGTAAACAATTAAATAAAATAATAGACCCTTTTTCAAGATACTGAATTTTCAAACAAAAAATTCAATATATTTTTAAAAATCCAAAAACTATTTTTTTTTCTTTTGAAAATTTGTATATGTAAAATTATTTGAATAGTGAAGGAGCTCTTGTATAAACATTTTGGTTGAAATCGGTGTAGCTGTCAAATTTGAAAACAAAATAATCGGTTCTATGACAGGTACCGTTATTAACTGTTATTGGTAAAATTTGTTTTCATCAAAATATTGGCCATATATTATATAGCAAACGCACATCTTTTTATCAAAATTTTTGGAGCCGTTTTCGAGAAAAATAATTTTTTTCTTAACGATTTTTCAACATTTGTATTGGAGTTACCGTCATTTTTGAATTTAGAAAGATGATTTTTACAAGTATCCTACAAAATAATAAAAAAATATCTTACAATTAGTTTCGAAAATATTGACCAAGTCGTTTTAAAAATACTGAGTTTAAAAGAACAATAAACTAAAAATAATTTTGGTTTACAATATTGCTTATACTTTTTAGAAGTTTTACCATTAAAAAAAACGAAAATTTTCAACTTAACTGTTTTGGAGAAAATCAACAACCAAAATATGGTTGTACTGGAGGTACCCAAAATTTTCAATTTATGAAAATAAAAAAATTATTAAAAAGTAGCATTTCCTTATTTCATTTATTTGAATTTTTTTTAACAAAATCCTCGGAGCCATTTTTGAGAAAAATATTATTTTCCTTTTTGCCAACAAAAAAAATTGTATGGTAGGTACGATTTTTTTGGTCCTAAAAAAAATTTAAAAAAGTCTGGGCCTACTATATACCATGTTAAACGGCTAGGATCTCCAGCCGTTTAGGATGTACGGGCAAGGACAGACAGAGAGACAGACAGACAGAATTGTGGGACCCACTTTTGTCGTGTTATCTGTCATCGTAATGTTAGGGACAATTATTATCTCGAGTTCGATTTTTTTACCAATCCATAGCTTACCATATAGTATCTACCTATATCACAAGTACATACAAATGGAACTCGAGATATACATTTTACAACAGGTTATTTTTGTATTTAATAAAATAATTTTCAATGTTGTATATCCTTCCCTCTGCTACCTCATTTATAAATATCAAAAAGTAATTGCCCAAGCTATGGCCACTTACCTGTAGTTAATGTATATTTTTCCAAAAAGAAACAATTTGATCGACCTATAGACTGGATTTTTGATAAATTTTCCTGTCAATTATTTTGACTCACATATTTGTAGAAGAATGTTACACCTATAATTGTGTATCATTAGTTTGTTTAAAATTAATAAATTCTTCATTAACTTTTACCAATTTTCAAAATAAATACACTCAAAAGGTATGAATTTTTTGCTTAATGGCAAATTGATTCTCTTTTAAAAACTTATTTTGTCATGTAAATTAAATAATTTTTATTTTTACCTGATGATACCTGATTTCTAAATATCCAACAAGTATTGCCCAAGTTATGACTATTTACAGGTATTTTACGTATATTTTTCCAAAAAGAAACAATTTTATCGACCAATAGACTGGATTTTTGCAAAATTTTTCAATTAAAATCTGGGAAAAAAAAATTAAATGACTGGATTGCAATAAGTTATAAGAAAATAACATAAAAAACATTTCAACAGTTAGTTGATATAAATAAATTTAAGTAAATAATACATACAAACAAAAAAAATAAACAAATAGGTAAATAATAAATAAGTAAATAATAAATAATAAATAATATTTAATAAATAATAAATAAAAAATAAATAAATAAATGAATAAATAAAAAAAAAAATATATATAAATATAAATAAATAAATAAGTATATAAGAAAATAAATATGTAATTTGGTACAAATAGGTGCAAAACAAGTAAATTAATAAATAAATAAGTATTTGCTGGAACAATTAAATTTTATAACAAATAAATTACAAATCAATTAACAAGTAAATAGGTATATGTAGGAGGTAGGACGAGAAGAACAAATATTTATAATAGTTGGTTAATTAGTGGGTTTTCAGATATATCACAGCTATAATCAAATTTATTGGCGAGCTTTTGAATTCGTTCAGAAATCAACTAAACATTCGGTCTTTGGTGGAGATCTATAGTTGAATGACGCCATGGTATATTCAGCATCATTTTTAACAATTTATTTTGTTATACCTGGAGTTTTCTTATGTGACAGGAAGCTGCCTTTTCCCATACAGGACTTCCAAAGAGCAATATTGCTTGGAAGATAACCTTGAATATAATAATTTTATTTTCATTAGTGAGAGTAGAACTGCGGTTGATGAAAGGATACAGCAGTTTAATAGCTATGCCTATTTTTTTTAAAGTGTTGTTTATATGGTCACTAAATGTTAGTTTAGTGTCGAGGTGTATCCCTTATATTTAACGGATCTTTCCCAAACAATATCTTTTCCATTAATTTTAAGTTGGCTACTAGGAAGATAATAAGAAATCCGAGGTGTATAGATTGTACAAGGATGGGCCAAGCACGGAACCTTGTGGGACACCAAAATTGAAGTTCACTAATGATGAAACACCACCGTCAACAAAAACACAAAAAACATCGATCGGACAAGAAGCTTTGGACTAATTTACATAAATATAACGGAATTTTAAATGCTAATATTTTATAAATAATTCCTTTATGCCACTCAGAATCAAAGGCCTTTTCTATGTCTAATAAGACCATTCCTGTTGATTTACCTTGAGCACAGTTGCGTTTAACATGACTGCAAATTCTTTTGACCTGGTGGGAAGTGCTGTGAAACGTTCTAAAACCAAATTGTTGATCGGGAAATATTTTTTTCTTATACACCACTTTTGAGATTTGTTCTTTCAAAACTTTCTCATAAGCTTTGCTTATACTACTTAACAAACTTATTGGCCTATACCACTAGCCTTGTCAGAAGCTTTTTCTGCTTTGGAAATAGGTACAATTTTAGCAATAGTATTGCAATTTTAAATACGCGTTTATAATAAAAGTGAGATATTTTATACCAGTTAATGGAAGATGTTTTAAATAAACATTTTTAATTTGGTCTAACCCTCCCGTTTTTTTAACTTTAAGCTTGTTGATAACCCTTTTAATATCTTCAACGCCAACGAATGCGTTAGAAGGTGTTAATACTTGGGAAGCATCAAAATTTTTAATTGATTCTTCCACTAAAATATCCGTTTCCCTGATGTCTCCTAGATTTTGAGAAACCAAGTGGTTTGTTGAGAAGTGCCTTGCAAACAAATTCGCTTTATCTACATGTATGTAAATAGTTTGTCCAGAATCTTTCTATTTTTGTTTTTTATTATTTTCACAATGTTCCAAAAAGGTTTTCCGTTTTTATCAAGAACGCTTAATTTCTTATTCCATTCTTCATTGCGAGATTTTAAATTTCATTAGAAATTAGCTGGATGAAATGAGAAACCGTGTTTTGGTAGAAGGGCTGACGGTACTTTTGCCAGCTTCTCCTATTAATATTTCTCATCTTGATGAGATCTAAAACATGAACTGGAAGTTTTTTGTTAGTGTGATCATCTTTTCTGATTACCTTTGGTACACTTTTATCAACAGGAGACAAAAAAGTTTGTGCAAAATCATGAACAGTGCAGTCTACATCATTATTACAAAAGATTTTTTCAAGAGCAGTGGAATTGTTTTGCAGATTCAAGTTAAGACTTTTTTGAAAATACTTTCAATTCGCTTTATTAATTTTTTGTATATATTGCACTTTTTTCTCTCCCGACCAAGGAAGACGACAAAAAACAGGGTTATGATCAGAACTCAAAGCACTAACAGAAATTGGTTGGGTTATTTGACTAGGCACGTTTGTAATAAATAAATCAAGAACGGACGGTGAACCACGAGAACCGGCGGGGAAATACGTAGGACTAGGAGGGAAAAAAATATTTATTGGTAGGACAAGAGACAGATTTGCTTATAAGTTACCCAAGAAAAAATAAAATCAATGATAAAATTATTTTTTTTTTTTATTATTAGTTTGTTTTCGAAATTTACATAATTTATTCACTTTCCATTAAATTTAAATTCGCTATTAAAAATTAGAAATTGATCGATTTTAAATATTTGTATTTATTCACCATCCTTTAACGCTTTAAAATGAAGTTTCCTCTATTAACTAATTGTTTATTTAATTTATTATTGGTTTTAGCTTAAACGACAAAATCCAATTTTTAAGAGGGATGTTTAGCCGTAATAGAGAGATAACGAACTGTTTCCTTTTATTCACTCTCAATTAGCGTTGACAGTCGATATTTTGTTTGCTTTTTTTTTGTAATCATAAAAAGCGATGTGAGAAACAAAAGTCAACAAGATTTGAAAAACCTTCTGGTGCAAAAACAATCAACAACTATTTTAAAGTTTTTAATGCACTGAATACGAATCTGATCTCAAAATTACCCTACAACGTTTAGTTTTTGAAATTCTCCAATATTAAAGTGGAAAAATCTGTTTTGCAACGATTTTTGATTGCAATACACCGAAAAACCTAAAGAAATTGTTTAGGGGCTGGATTTTTATTCAGTGTACCAAAAATATTCCGAAAAATATAGTTTGTATTTCCACCAGAAGGATTTTTTTCAACTTTGCCGGTTTTGGTTATTCAAATCACACTTTTAGATTACAAATAAAATAAGCAAACACAAAACTGACTGTTACCGCTAATTGAGAGTAAACAAACAGACGCTATTTTAAACTTTATTTAGTGCTAAATTGATAGTTCATCAGTCAAAATAAAATTAAAATCCCAAGGATATTTTTAAAAAGCATATTTTAAAGCAGCAATTTATAGCCAGCCAGTTAACTAAATGCGAGTGAATGAATAAAAATTATTGAAGTGATCTTAATGTTAATTTCATATTAAACGTGATATTAGTTAAAACGACACAATTCAGTTTTTAATGGACTGTGAACAAATCGGCCCCAAATCAAATAATAATACAAAATGATATTTATCATATTTTTATAATTTTTTCATTAAAAACATCAAAATCAATAGCAAACCGTGACTATTTTTACAGCCTCAATATCTATAGCTACATTCTAGTTGTTACCTACGAGAGCAAGTTCATGAGGTCCAGTCATGCATATTTTTTTGTATGCAAATGCTATTTAAATTTTTAAATAGCATTGCATATCACCATTTTGCGAACATTTTTTTCCGATTTTATGTCGAATTGTACATGTGCAGTCAATTTAAACACAGATTTTTTTTTTAAAACTTAAAACTTTGTAAAACTTATCTTACAACTATCATTCTTGATTATATTATTTAGTCAATGTTACTTACATATGTACATAAAATATAATTACAAATTAGTATTAGTATTAGTATTAGTATAGAAATATCTGCAACGGCTGCTGATGCAAACCAAGCTATTTAGGAACTGCGACATGCCAACATGAACAAGGGCGGAACTATTTTCAAAATCGCCGCACAGAGAAGGAAAAATGCTCAGGAGAATCCTTTACCAAAATTCATTAACAACGCTCAAGGCCAACAAAATGACAACAAAATTCTTCACAGATGGCAAGAGTATAATAAAGGACTTTTAAATGAACAGTTTCCGAAGATAAACTTTCCAATAGCTGCACCTAACAATAAAGAAGTCGCCGACATCACAGTGGAAGAAGTTAGTGATGCGGTGAAAAACTCCAAAAAGGGAAAATCGATTGGACCAGACAAGATACCCTCTGAGTTCTGGGAAAAGATGGGAGACATCAGGTCTAGATGGCTTATGATTCTCATCTCCAAATTTATCTGCGGCGACCGAATGCCTAATCAGTTTGGGGGAAAGTTACCCTCTTCCAATATACAAGGGGAAGGGTGATACACGAAATTGCGTCAGCTACCGTTCGATCAAGTTGATGTCACAGACCATGAATATCGTTGAGCGGATATTGGATGGCCGCCTACGAAAAATAATACGGGTATCTGACGACCAGTGCGGGTTTGTTTCTGGTAAATCAACCACAGATGTTATTCAGAGTATAAGAATCAGAATGGAAGAAAATCGGGATCGCTCGAGAGATTTGCATATTGTATTGGTTGATACGTTGATACGTGCGGATGGTCATGGACATGTACGAGCAAGTAAAAACAAAGGTAAGATGCCCCACAGGAATCACCGAAGAGTTCCCAATTAGAGCAGGTGTGCACCAGGGAAGCGTCTTGAGTCCTTTGCTCTTTATTACTGTCCTTGACTTTCTGCTTGAGGATAAGGTGACGGACCTCAAAGTGAATCAGTTATTCTTTGCTGACGAAAAAGCCAGCATAAGTGAAGATCCTGTGTCCTTGCAACGAGCACTTGATGTATGGGTGGATGTTCTGGAGGGAAATGATGGATACTGCATTAGCGCGAAAAAGACCGAATACCTATGCTGTCCATTTTCTGAACCACACAGGCCTATTCCGGTCATTCCGGACATTTATTTGAATGGATCAGTGCTTCCCAAGTGCGAAAAGTTTAAATATCTTGGATCAATGATCAATAGCGAAGGATCTTGTGATGACGACATCAAACATAGCGTAAGCGTAGGGTGGGTGAAGTGACGGGAAAACTCTGCCATCTTCTGCTCTACACGGCAGTTGTTCATCCAGCGCTTACATACGGTTTACAGTGTTGGACAATGAACAAAAAGTACGAGAGTAAATTGACGGCAGCTGAAATGAAGTTGCTTCGCATGACAGCAGGTGTGACAAAGCGTGAACGAATAAGAAGCAAGAGAATCCGAGGAAGAGCCTACACATCAAAAATACCATCTTGGACAAAAAAAAGCATGACCAACTTAGCTGGTACTGTCATGTACACAGTAGATGCCATGAGAACCCAGTTCAAAAGGCAATAGCACAAGACGTTCCAACACTATCGCGGAAGAAAGGCAGGCGCAAAAACTCCTGGATGAAATAAATGCAACGAAACCTGCATTAAGTTGGCCTCAGACATGGAACAATCGAAAACCAGGAAGCCTGTCGACGTTTTCTGAGGTCAACCCGGCGAACCCAAAAAGTGGAACTAGGTAAAGCAGTTGAGTGGGAGAGTTGTGGTCCCTCTCGAGATCAGGACAATCGCCGCCGATTAAATGAAGAAGAAGAAGAATTAAAAATTACTATACGCCACGCATAATGTTCTCTATAAATTAATTTCAGTTACTCTTTAAGGCGTTTGCTATGCAAATTTTAATCAACCTGTAGAACGATAGTCACAAATTCTCTTAAAAATAAAATACACTACAAATAGTACGTATACGCCACAGTGTCCAGAAAATGTATTAATTGTTAGTCCAACGTTAGAAGCACTCGTAGAAGCACACTGTCGTTCACTTGGCTATTTGTGTATAAGTAATGAAGCTTGTATTATAAGCCTAACAATTCTTGTTTTTGTCAAAAACATTACCAGATGTAGCTAATCAGCAATAAAAAGGTACCAACAAGTGTTTCGTTCAATAATGAATAAAATGAAAATAAATCAATTTTTATTTAATTTCATTATCTTCTACTCTTCTGGCAAATCTTAATAATTTTTCCAGGCAAATTATTGATAAACACAAAATTGATTGACTGATTACTATAGGCCCCAACTTAAAAGTATAGATTCAACCATTATCCTGTTCTTAATCCAGCACCGGATAAGTTTTTGGAATTTTTCCAATGAACAAAAAATGACTATGATGATAATGGCACCGACCGATGACGCGATGTCCGTCGTCATCGTATACGACAACGATGTTGGTGATTGTGATGATGTTGCCGGCAGCCAAAAAGTTGATCTCGTTGTGATGTTGTCCGCTCCAGTTTGCTTTGGTCATTTTGATTTTTTCGCATTATTATTAAACTTTTTTATGCATTTTTTTCGCTCCCTTCATTGGTTTATTTCTGTGGAAAAAAAAAACTGAGTCCAGAAAGCCAGTTATATATTTTTTTTAAATACCTATCGTGACATATTGGCATATATGGGGATGATGATGGGTGATGGGGAGACAAATTCGAAGGCTTTCTAAATGCGTCACAAATAATTCCAGGACAAAGTTCTATAGGTACACCTAGGTATGTTTTTTACTATGTAGGTGGAAGTGTGTGGGTTAACTTACCTATGTATATACATATAAAAAAGTTTATTGTTGATTTCTGAGGAAGAGTCACATATATGGCTGTTCCTACTTTCAACGGAACGTGTTTATAGAATACTTTCACGCATCGAAATCAATTTTTCAACTCGAAGCTAAAAATATTATTGGATTTATTGAGGGCGTTCAAACGAACATGATTAAAATCAATCTGAAGCTAAACAAATTTTACAGTAAGTTAATTAAGATACCCACACGTATATACATTATGAACATTATATGAATGGTGGGTCTGTGTAAATGTAACCTGCATATAGTATCTATATTGATGGCGGAAGATATCTTAATCTTAACTAATATATAAAAGTCTTTTTTTGTTTTCTTGTCAGTTTGGTTGTATGGATGTCCAAACTAACAACAAAACAATCAAAATACTAACTTTTTTTGATGACATCAACAATGTCTATCCCCCCGCTATCCGAAAGATAGCTTGTAAAAAAAATAAATTTAATTTTTTTTAGAAATCTTTAACAATAATTTGTTTTGTTGGTTTTTTATTAATATCTTTTTAATTTACAGTCGTAGAGGTTTGCAATGTACTAATGATAATATATGTCCTAGGAACTTGTATAAAAAAAATTATAATCCTATTGTACCGTTGAGCTGAGAAATTCACAATATAATATTGTTCACACATGTTACTTAATAACATGTGGGTGTGTGCATGGATAAATTTAGTTTTTTCTTATATTTAATCTCAATAGAATAGCCATTAATTTGGTGCCTCACTTTTTTATCTACCTCCTATACAAGCGTCACAATTGTTTTTGTAGAATTCATAACAAATCGAATAAAATTCATAGAAATGCCCCGCTTTGTTCATTGTCAACAATCGTCTACCAGTGGAGAGCACCGTTATCTCAATTGAATTTCTTTTAATATAAAAAATCACAACTTCCTTTCAAATTTAAATAGAAATTTATAACTTAAATTTGTGTGTAAAAATTATTGCAAAATATTGAAAAAATGTGTACTAAAAATGCGTTTAATGAAAAATCAACTTATTTTTTCGTACATTAAATTCAAAAGTTAATCAAAAATGTATATAATTTAAAAGAACAAAGGATGCACATTTATAGGTGTAACTTTCTTCTACAAATATAAGATAATTTTGTATTTGTAAATCTAACAGGAAAAAAGGAGGGGCAATTTAATAAAATAAATCACAAAAAAGCTCCATTTAGCCAAATTAAGAGGTTTCAAACTTGAGTTATACTTTATAGTTCATAACAAATAATACATGAATTTGAGGTAAAAATTTATAATATAAATTCCAGTGTTAAAATTTTTGCAAAATCTTAAGAAAATTCATACTAAAAATGTGATTTAGTGAAAAATCAATTCAATTTTTGGTACTTTAAATGCAAAAGTTAATAAAAAATTGATAAATTTTGAAAAACAAAACTAGCACATCAATTGCTCTAATCTTCTTCTAAAATATTGCTAATAAATGTTTAGTGCTTATTTCAACAAAAACCACTCTAAAATTAGTTTTATTGATTTATTTACCACAAAATCATGCTTTTTCAACGAAATTTTATTTTTATAATTTCACCACGCCCATAAAATATTTTCAAATTTAAAAATTATAAATCCTGAAAATCTGATAAAAATTTTGATAAATAAAACATAACTGCGCATTGCTCACAAGCTTCACAAAATAATTTCAAATATTAAAATTTTACATTAGAAATATTTTTTACAGATAAAATCCAGAAAAAAAATTTAAAATTGTCAGTTTGTCTGCATAAAATTGGCTATAAATTGGAAAGTACTAATTCGAATTTCAAAACTAAGATGTCGATGGAAAGGTCATTGTCTCACTATTTAAGTACATACAAAACATTAATAGACGTCCATACAATTTAAAAGACTAATACGCTTAAGCAAATAAAATAGCATAATTTTGACTAAATATTGAATATTGTTAATTTAACCGATTATCAAAATTTAAATTTTGTAATAATCTATACGAATCAAAAATTATTTTGGTGTATAAAACATATTTCTACGATAACCACAAGCTTTAATATGGATTTTTAAACATAACTGAATCAAACATTTTGCAAAAATCCAGTCTTGGTCGATAAATTTTTTTCTTTTTGCTAAAATATACATAAAATGCTTGTAAATGGCCATAACATGGGTAATACCTTTTTGATATTTATAAGTGAGGTATTAAATAAAAGGTTATAAGACAGAGAAGAAAATTATAGAAATAAAAAATAATTCACTTTCATGACAAAATAAATTGTTAAAAGAGAAAGAATTTGCCATAATGCGAAAAATTCATACCTTTTGAGTGTATTTACTTAGAAAATTGTTAAAAGTTCATGAAAAATTTATAAATTTTGAAAAATTAATGACACGCAATTATAGGTGTTCCATTCTTCTACAAACATGTTAGAAATTTTATATTTGTAAATTTGAAGGGATAAAAAGTTCCATTTAGCCAAATTTAGAGGCTTCAAACTTTAGTAATGCCTGATAGTTCATAACAAACGATACTTACAAATGATAAAGACTACGGTAGAAATTTATAATCTAAATTTTTGTGGGAAAATTTTTGCAAAATCTTAAAAAAATTCATACTAAAAATGTGACTTAGTGAAAAATTAATTCTATTTTTAGTACTTTAAATGCAAAAGTTAATAAAAAAATGATAAATTTTGAAAAACAAAACGAACACACCAATTGCTCTAATTCTCTTCTAAAATATTGCTTATAAATATTAAGTGATCATTTCAACAAAAGCCACTCCAGAATTAGCTTTATTGATTTATTTACCAAAACAAATGCAAAATGGACCATGGATACAAAACAAAACTGTGCGTTGCTCACAAGCTTCACAAAATAATTTCAAATATTAAAATTTTACATTAGAAATACTTTTTACAGATAAAACCCGGAAAAAATTTTAAATTGTCAATTTATCTGCATAAAATTTGCTAT
Source organism: Melangyna quadrimaculata (assembly GCA_949320155.1). Lineage (NCBI taxonomy): Eukaryota > Metazoa > Arthropoda > Insecta > Diptera > Syrphidae > Melangyna > Melangyna quadrimaculata. The sequence continues at coordinate 82,140,117 of OX439484.1, read as the reverse complement.
AAATCGGAAAGTACTTATCCGAATTTCAAAATTTAGATGTCTTTGGAAAGGTCGTTGTCTCACTATTTAAATACATACAAAATATTAATAGACAACCATACAATTTTTAAGACTGATTCGATTAAACAGACGGCAGGATTATGAACATGTCCAGAAAAAATCAAATGGTGTCCAAGAAATCTATGTCCATGCAGCGACATGGCGAAAAATATAACTTTTTGAACATGAGCGTTGTACAAAGCTTAGCTATGAGATTTGACGTTTCAAGTGCGTATGAGTTTTTTGCCTGGTTTTTGTTGAATGTGTAAGTGAATGTAAAAATGTTGGAAAATATAATAAGTAGTGATAAAAGGCTAATGAATGGCATGATATAATTCTCAAGTAAGTAAAAATGCGCTGGTTGTTGATTGGATTGTGGTGAAAGGTAAAATCTTAACCAATCATGTTTGATTTACATGGTCAGTGAAAATTTAGTTATGTTGAAATCAACACGGCGAATACTTTCACAATCTCCCAAACCAGTGAGAAACATTCGCACCGTAGAGTAAATCATTCACATGTATAACAAAAATGGTAACAGCAATGCTATAAGAGCAAAAACTGCCGTATTACAGCTCCTCTCTTCTGTGCGTTGCAGGTCGGGTGTCGAAATGTCAAAATCTAAGGGCACCAATCGATTAAGGAGGGTTTTATTACCTAATGTCTCGCCCAGCATTTTAGCACCAACAGAAAATAAAAAATTTCACTTTTCAATTTGAAAGGTGTCAAAATCTGAGAGTGCCAATCGATTTAGGAGGTGGATTTTGCACTCTAAGTCCAGTGGAAATCAAAAAAATCGCACTTCACAGTTGACAGTGATGATGGTGAAATGTCAAAAATCCGAAAAATCACACCTTTTGCTTTGACAGTTGATAGTTGGGGGCGAGAAAGCAAACCATACAAATTTTTCAAATATTTTCTTACAAGTAGGTGTCTTTAGCATAGATATTTAGAAGTATGTGAATAAGCTTTTATATTAATAATAATTAACACTTGCACAATATTTCTATCCCTTGAAAATTGAGAACATGAATGATGTTGAAAATTTATTGTTGTCAGGAATAAGTTTTCCTGGGGAATTGGGCGGTCAATTCATCGAATTTATTTCAGAGATATTCACGATAGCAGAAATATTTTCAAGGAAAACTATTTTCCACGGTAAATTTTTTTTCAAGATTTGTTAACAAACTATCCTTTAACAAAAGGGACCCGGGTAACGCCGGGTATTTCCGCTAGTATCTTATATGTACTCTACATTATGTCATGTAACTTTTTTGATTTGAACATATGAAACAGATCAGAATTTGATTTGAAATATTTAAAAATGAAATGCACGACTGGATCGGGCGAACTTGCTTTTGTAGTTAAAAATTAGATTGTAGCTATACATTGACGGACATATAAATGGTTCGATAATGATGTTATATCTTTAAAGAGCAATTTAAATATCAGTTTTAAGTTTTGGTTTATACAAACCAAATGGAAAACAGTAACAAAAAATGGGCACGACTGGGTCGCACAAACTTGCTCTCGTAGCTAACAACTTTATAACGTAGCTTGAAAAAGACAATGTATTAATATAATAATAATTTTAATTTTATGACTGTAAGACCTCAGGTCTTTTAAATGCACGGCACTAGTTAAAAGGAATTGGAGGAAAGGAAAGATTTTTGTTGGCACAATGGATAGCGAATAAGTTGTTAATTAACTCATGAAATTCCACGGGTGGCAGCCAGTTGAATCTGGGCAATAAAGAAAACAATGCTTAGACTGGGGATCGAACCCACACGTCAAGGTTAGCAGTCAAACACTATATCCACTGAAACATTGCCACTCGCAAATGTACATACATATGTATTGGTTCCATATATATAACATTATGATGTCATTAAAAAAAAAAGTTTTAAAAACTATTTAGCATATAAATTATTAGATACTATAAATTTTTTATTTTAATAGCTGAAACAGAAAGAGCTAAAAAAAAAAGTATTCCATCTGATTTTTATTTGATACATATGAAAGTATGAAAAAAAATCAAAAATCATTAGAGCGGTTTTCTTAAAAATTAAAAAATTAAAAAAGAAATAAAATTTGGTGTGCCAACATTTAATATTTAAAAAAATACAATTTTACACAAAACTAAAAAAAACTATTATTGTTATTATTGTACTATTCGTACTAGAATGTCAGCTTATTAGGCTTGACCATTCTTTATTCCGTCAATTTCATTGAATTTTTTGAACAACAACAACAACTTTAAGGCGCTACCACTTATTGTTTGGCTGGAGATATAGCTATTTCGTGCTTTGCCACTTTTGCACTCATCAGTCTCCTTTTTGTGGTGCTGAGCTTTAATCCAATTTTATTTGAAAAACTTTTTATGCACACCATAGGATTCGAACCCACGCATATCAGATATGCTCAGTCTTAGCAGTCGTGTGCACTACGCACAAATTGTTAACTTATACAAAAATAATTTGGCTGAAATCGATGTAGCCGTTAAAGAAAAATTTGAAAACCAAAAAATGGGTTCTATGACAGTTACCGTTAATAACCGTTATAAATAATTTGTTTTTTCACCTAAATATTTTTTTTATAGTAGCCGTGTTTTTTTTCATACTCATTAATTACTCACTTTTAAATTTTACAAGCAGAACAAAAACAAAATAAACACTGAGTAGTCTGATTTGTTTTTGCTTTGCGTTTAAAATGAAAAAGTGAGTAATTAATGAGCATGAAAAAAAACACGGCTAGTATTAATAGTAGGTACCTCTTATTTTTATTTTTTTTTTTTCAAAATCGTTAGCCTTTTTGTACTTTATTAACATTGTCTCTCATGCCGAACCTATCAGACCGAATTGTATCGGGTATCAATATTTCATTCTGTAATTCCCAAGAGCAGCGGTTTCCAAACTTTTTAAGCTTTGGAACCCTTAAGAAGGTCCAAATAGATTTCGGAACCCCAACTCTTAACGAAACTAAAAAATGAAAAACAACACATCACATTTCAAAAAAAAAAAAAAAATATAAACTTCAAACACGTTTGTATTTGTAATTACATACCGTGTAGCTGGGTAAAAATTGGCCTGGTGAGTGCGGTGAATTTGGCCAAAGAATGGACATTTTATTCTATTTTTTTTTCAAGGAATTTTCTAATCTTTTCAGCTCTTTTTCTAAAAATGTATAATTTAATACATTTAAAATTATTGCAATGGCTTCATTAGGATAAATTAAAAAAAAAGTTAAAAACTTAATAATTTTTATTAAAAAACCTTAAAAAACACCAACAATCGTTGAAAGGTTTTAACATTTTGTGGAAATACTACAGCAAAATAATTTTCACTCAGTTATGTGGAATATTATGCAAATCGAGTTTGCTTTTATTTATGAATGTAACAATAAAACAAAAAAATAGGTTCGATCCTTTACTTTGTGCACAGAAAATCACAAACTGTCAGATCTTGGAGAGCAACGTTGAAATATTCTCAAAAATATCAAAACTGTGCAAAAGTACGGGAACGCAAATTCAACCAAATTCCGTATTACCTAATGTGATGGACAAGTACGGCACGATGTTTGGCTTTCATTCTTTTGCTCTCAAAATGACATTTTGCTGTGCTGTGATTTTCAGTCCGAAGAAATTTCTCGGACTGAAAATTACAGGTAGGGGAAATTATTTACCCTCTCGTGAGCGTTGTTTTTTGTCAAAAACTGTCAAATTTTTGAGTACGGGAACGGCTTTGGACTGAAAATCACACAAATGCACAGAAAATCACAGACATTTAAAGTAAAGGAACGGACCTAATATGTTTATTTTTTATCAAAAATGACATATGATTTGGAGACATTGGTCTGCATTATGAGTGAATTTGGCCACGACAAACTATGAAATAATGCATCAAAATTCTAAGAAAACTTGTTATAAGCAGACCTACGAGGCTTACACGTACAAGTCTCCTAATAAGGCTGCAAAAGGGTAGAGAAAAATTGTTTTCCTAATATTGTTCTAATGACTTAAATTAATAATTCATATATTTAAAAAACAAAAAAAAATATAAATGAAACCCTAAAAAATAAAAAATCCTTAGTATTAGAACATTTCTCTGTAATCAATTGGTAGGGGATCATTGATTGATTATAGAAAACGTTTGCCCGGCCAAAGTCTGTCAAAACTGCAAGGTGATTTTGGCAACCAAATTTTTGATCTATAATAATTTAACTAGTCAACTGATTTGTCCAAACATTACGATACTTGTTCAAAAAATCATTACTCTGTAAAAAAATCTAGGTGTGCAAAAGATAGTCATATTTTAATTTGAAAATGCAACAGTCACCCGGTTTCACGGTACCTACTTAAAAAAAATATTTTTGTGTTTTTATTATTTGTATTCGAGAAAGTCGCGGAACACTGAAAACTCTCTCGCGGAACCCCAAGGTTCAGCGGACCACAGTTTGGGAACCGCGGCCCTAGAGAACTTGAGTCAATATTTATAGTAGAATTGGACCATTTTTTATCTGTCAGTTTAGCGCTTCAAAACTATTCTGTTTTTCAAACCTTAACTATAACGCCAGAAAGTTTGATATATATGTCATCTTATGGAGAATTTTATAGCAAACAAATTTTGTTATCTTGTCTATTTTTGTTAAAATTGTGTTAAATTTTTAATTTTTGATTGAAAAACTTAAAAAAAAATCCAGTGAGCCATTATTTCATCAAAAAAGGCATTATTTATTTTCAAATGAGGCATGATTTTGCTTAAACGGGTTGGCAACGCTGCCCCTATCTGACTTTAAAATCAGTCATACCTCATTTATGAATGGATTGTAGTTAAACTTCATCCTCTAATCTACACCACCGCCACGGCCACCTTCATTCATTCAGCAGTCAGTTTTCTGCTGAAATTATGACAATTTATTTTCATTCACAGTCTTTCAGTTCACAGAAATTATTTTGTTGTCCTCATATGGACGCATCGAGAAATACGATAATCCCCATACAAAATACATTAAAAAAAAATAACACCAAATCTTTTCATTTTATTAACCAAATTAGGCTTAGCACATCTAAAAACCGATCGAAGAAAATGTATCTATGTTCTTGTTCGTTTTCAACAGCTCAGCTTCAATATGCAAATAAAATGATAATACCGTTTTTTAAGAAATATTTTGTTTGAATTGCTCCACAATGACCTAGAGCTAGGTGACTGCATCAATAGACTTTCGAATATCCGTTGTGGTAGACCCAGCTTAGGTAGAGTGACGTCAACGGAACAGGTGTGAGATTAAACAGAGAAAATTTGATATACTCGTATGTATTTTGAAATTACCTAATTCTACTTCTAAAAAGATTTTTTTTAATATTTTCTATTGTGAGGTATAGCCAGTCTCAAATTTTTTGGACATTCGGTACCGTTTTTCAAGGTAAAATCATGGATCAAATCAAATAGGACTATGTTTCTGCATCTTTAGATTTTTTAATTTCAGTTTTGTTGTGGACGATAGAGCTTGGTGTTACGCAGGGTCATCTACAGGTTTATAGGTCTACAGGCCATGAGACGAGAAAAGTCTCGGTCTCGGTCTCGCATGACGAGACCGAGCCGAGACGAGACTGGCTTTTAAGCATCCGAGACGAGATTTAGACGAGACTGTATATTTGGACCGACATTTACAGGGAGTCTAATAAATTGAAAAATCCAATTTCAGTTAAACATTTATTTTCTTCTACACATATTCAAAATCGAAAATATTTCTTTCCAATAATTAACAAGTTGGCCGGAAATCGTATTTTTCGGAGACGAGACCGCAACGAGACTTTACTATAAGAGACCGAGACGAGACTGAAAAATTTCGATTTTAACGAGACCGAGACGAGACTTATAAGTCTCGCCGAGTCTCGTCTCGTGGCCAGCCCTAACATGTTTGCCGGGAACGGGAAGGAATTTTAGAACTCGGCTTATACTATGATACTAATATTTCTAATTTCCGTTGCCACAGTTTGACGGACCTGCTATATTGTTCCATAAAAAAGTTCCCACATCATAACCTGTCGAAGAAAGCAACACTCGTATTCTTGAAACAATAAAAAAAAAATTGAACTTCCTTATTTCGATGTCTTACAGTAACATACCTGCTATACAAAGCTTTAAAATGTCTTCACTTTTTTTAAATGCAGTTTAATTTGAAAGCAATAATATATTTTGGAATGATCTATTACGTAATAAAGAAACAAAAATAAAACTTCAATTAGCAATATTGTCTTCCATTATTGAATTGCTTTTTGAAGAGTTCAGAGTAAAATTTGAAGACGAAATAAAAGTTACTTTTGCAATTATTAATATTCTGTTAATAAACTCTATGCGACCTCTCCGTCTACATATACTCACGCTAACAACTTTTCATCTTAATCTTACTTTGATGTTTACGCGCTCGGAAAAAATACTGTCAGACATACATACATACATAAAATATATTTCCCTTATAGACGTCAGTGCCGGGTGTGTTTTAGTTGAATAATATTTACCATAAATACAAAAACTTTATTTTGGATCCAATGCGAATGGCAGTCGAGAATTCGATAGTATTTCTATAGCACTCTCAGTCGATAGTCCTTAAAGGATGATGTGAACGATATTAACACTGTGGATATGGATATACAATACTCTGGCGTATTAGCCAATGGTGGTTTGGAAAACTCTGACCTTTCCATTTCTCACAGCCAGAGCAGTGTGGTATGATGCACAAGGACATGCAGTGAAAGAATTTTCATTTCTCCAATCCCCACACACATAATATGCACTACTATTGACTCTTTTCTTTGTGTCACTCGTGGTCCACCTGTGAGTTTTATCTTGTCAGCATGATTGTATTTGAAAGAGTTTCTATATTTTTTAAACGCCCATCGGAGCGAGAAAATATTTCAGTGTTTATAAATGGGTCAAACTGGATTTTTTATTTTAAATGTGTTTTTCGAATTGAAAGAAAACAATAAAGAAGACTACCTACTCTGTGTATGTCTGAAACTGATCTAATTGAATATGGCTTTATTTTGTTCAATATAAAGTCCGTTTTTTTCTGGTGTTTGAGGTGTAGTTGTTCAAGCTATACTCAGGAAGATAAAATGAACCCTGTTATTTTTTTCTGTGGCTATATCCTTCCAAGCATTTTCTTTTTTTTAGTAATTCATCAAGAACTAATCCTTTAAAATGTTAACCCCATTGCTTTTGTTTTATTTTTATAGTAAACGTTTTCTATTAAAATTGAACTTAATTCTTCACCTCAACCCTGCGCAGCGCAGGGTTTATCAGTTTGACTTTTGAATACGATTCCGGTTTGTTTAGTGGCTTAATAGTATTTTTTTTTTTAACTGGATGCCTGTTTGGCTTTCTTCAGAAAAATTTCCTAAATACAGAAAATTCAAATTTCTGACTAAGTACACTTTTGTATTTTATATTCCTCAAAGACTAAAGCCATCACACTTTACCATTTTGTATATGTTTAAATATTTTCATATCTAGCTATTCTATCTTTCTATTTGGATAGAAAAATTGTATATAAGCAAACAAATATTCAGCTTACAATTTTGAAAATTTATTGCCATTAGCCGGTCTCTCTGCAGTTACAAAGTTACAAAAGTTATCAAAAGTTAAAAAGGGTTTTGTGATGCAGGGGGTCATTCAGTTTCGACTGAGTTTATCGTTTCTGAACAAACTATTGTTACTTTTATGTAGGTTGAAGTATGAGGGTGGTCGTTATTGCTAAGTCTGCTAATTCTAGTAAGTTGTGGAATACATCCATTGGTCAGCGTTTTGTTTAACATGAACAAGAATAAATGGAGATCATTTGTTTGAATACTTCTGGACCAACTTTGGTGCGGTTATAGTCAAGTATAACTGCATAGGCTTATTTTGACTGTCTTTTTCACAATCATGTTGCGTGGACAGCAAAACCACTATATTGTTTGGTCTTGGAACCTTACTCACCAACGCCATTCTTTCAAAAAATCTTAAGATGTTTGAGTGGACTGGGTTATACATTATACTGTTTGTAGTCATTAAGGCTGGCCACGAGACGAGAAAAGTCTCGTTCTCATCATGCGAGAGCGAGACGAGACTGCATTTTAAGCATCCGAGACGAGACTGTATTTTTGGAGAGGCTAATAAATTAAAAATTCCAATTTCAGTTATATATTTATTTTCTTCTGCACATATGCAAACTAAATATAAAAGAAAATATTTCGTTCCAATAATCAACAGGTTGTTCGGAAATCGTATATTTCGGAGACGAGACCGAGACGATACTTAAACTTTTCGATTTTAACGAGACCGAGACGAGACTTACAAAAGTCTCGCCGAGTCTCGTCTCGTGGCCACAAATCATTTTTGTGATAGTGATTTCTTGATAGTGTTTTTTTTTATAGTAAAGGCCAAATCAACTGATGGAAAGAAGTTATCAATAGAAAGGTGTCGTCCAGTGTTGAAATATAATGGCAATAACGAAATCAAATCCGCGATCAAGTCCTGTACTTTGGTCAGAGTTTCCAGTGTAGATAAATGGAACATTTTAATAGATAACCCATATTATAGCTCTTATTGAGCTACCGGTTTTAGCAGGCTTACGGAACACATATTGGCTACATTTACCACCAGCACGTAGCCAGAGGGGGAATTGAGAGGCTCAAGAGAGAGTCGAATCAAAATTTGTTATGTATAATGAACTGTTTTCTTGCAAGATTGTTTAAAAATATAGACTTATTAGATGTGTGTGTAATGTATTCAATTTAATTTGATAATTTGACCAAAATCCTTCTTCTGTAATCTCAAAACCATTTTAACACAACTCCAAATCGGAATCTCAACTCATGTAATGTAAATCAGTCGAAAATCCGATCCTTCTGTGAGTGAAGTGCATTAGAAAATCGATTCATCTTTATAGTCTGAACCACACCTTACTCATGTGTTTGTCTTGTGGAGTCGTTTGTCGCTGTCATTCCATATATTTCCTTCGCCACACAACTTTCAAAAATGATTGAATGGTGGTTATGATTATGATGGATACAAAAATCTCTTGAAAATCCGAATTTTTTGAGATTGAGGTTTTGCTCGGGAAAAAGGCAATTTTAGGACTTTCGGCTGACATTTGGAACAAAATATTCTGTTACCGATTCGTCAAGCCATAGATTTTCAACTAAATTGAAGGATTGTTGCGATATGCATTGAAAAACCTCTAAGACGGTGTTCACATTGGTCTGACCCCTTCGACATTTTTTGAGACCACAAAAGAAAACGTCAACAAAAAATACAAAATCTTTTGGATTTTTTAACGTTCTCTTTAGTGAAGTCAAAAAAAAAAGAAGTCAGAGGGGCCCAATGTGAACACCGTCTAAGAAATACGAATTTATTAAGATTGAATTGTTTACTTGGGGAAAAGTTGATTTTAGGGCTTTTGTGTGATATTTGGAACGAAAAATTCTTTTTTACGCCAACATTTTGTTTGTTATCTATCTGTCAAGCATGAACTGTCTAATTCCATTCAAGGATGGCTAACATGATGATGAATTAAAAAACCTCTTAGGAATCCGATTATATTAGAAAACAAATATTTTATTTAGATGAAGGTCAACCCAGCGATACTGTCAATGCGCTGATGGCTATTGTGCAGACTTTTCTTCCAAGTCAAAGTCACTGGGTTGACCTTCATCCTTGTTTTTATAACAATTCTAACAAAAAAATCGTTTTTTTTAGAGGTTTTTAATCCATGATCATGACTTAAAATTCGTTATTTAAACCAAACAAAAAAAAAATATTAGTAACAACTTTGAAATAATTGAATAAAATCCATGTATCTATTTTATAGTTCATTTTAAAAACGCATACAAAATAAATTCAAAAAAAATTATTACGTTCATAGTTTTATATTCTGTGTTTATAGAATGGACGTTAATCTTTAGAGCAAGCCTCTCCCCCCGAAACAAAATGCTGGCTACGGGCCTGGTGACCACGGAACCCTTCCAACTGTTCAGTGACTATTAGATTTTCAGATGGAGTGTAGTTCGGCTATTAAGTCAGAACTGCTTTTTCAGGTAGGCTAGAAAAACGTGGCAATTTTTGCAAATTCGCTCGTTTGGAATGGTGTTTTGTTCAGTTTATGTAAAATCGGTTTGATTACTAAAGCGAGCGTTTACAGACTTGTGGCAATTTGTATCGATTTTGAAGTCAGACAAAATTGTTATTAACTCAAATATGACTTTGCTAGCTAAAATTCAAATTCGTTGTGCTGATAAAATGTTTGAAAATCATTCATAAATTTGTTAGCAAAATTATAATTGAATAACATTTATCACAGATATCAAAATCTTTTCATAGCAAACAGTGCGTGCTCCAAACGGACTCCATGGTTTGTACCAACTTTTTCCATGGAGTAAAGGATGATTAACAGAGCTGCCAAATTCTTTATAAAAATGCCAGTTTTGGTGCAAACCGCCTGCTTAGGTCAATTTAAGACTCCAAAGCAGTTATACTTAGCTTTGAGATTTGACTAAGAATATTATTCATTTTTATCGATTTATTTCATATTTTCTAATATGCTTTGGATAAGATCTTTAAACTGCCAACTTTTTTCACGAATCGAATTTAAACTTTCTAAATCATGAAATGATAAATTGCCACCATTTAACTTTAACTGAGACAAATCGAATGAAAATAAATATTATTTAAAATAAATAGCTACGGGTTGTTAAAAGAATTTTGAATTTAAAAGGTACTAAAGGCAATTTAATTTTTAAAGATTTGCCACACCAAACACAATTTTAACAACTTATCATCGCACAAAATATTCCCACAAACGAAACACACGTTATGGGCTTTGATCTAAATTGAAGGTTCAAAGAAAAAATAAGTGTCTGTTTATTTGAAAACAAAACAAATATCCTTGCCAACGTGTTAAACACATTTGCCTGTCTGAATAGCTGCCAAGCAATATGGAGTGGGGCGTCCGTAAAAGGCAAACATTGTTTAACCTAGAGAAAAACTTTTTCACAATATTTATTCTTCTATTTGTTTTTTTTTTTCGTTCAGCCCTTTTTTTCATAAATTTGTTGCCAAATCCTTTGCGGATATCGAAGAAGTTGATTTTTTTTTAGGTCGCATCAGTTGGCTTTAAGAAAAATTTATATAGGTACAAGTCATTTGTGTGGGTTTTTGTCAATATTCTATTCGATTTCTATGTTGCGATGAATTTTGTATGTATATTAAAACGCTTAACAAAACCTAACGGTACACTTTTCTCTATAAATACTCAATGGAACTACATAAATTAAATAACGTTGAAAAGGTATTGCCCCACAGATGTGCAGAAACCAAAAATTATGTCTGTATGTAGCTTTTAAAGCATTTAATGGACATTTGAATTTTTCCAGAGAAATGATTTTTATCATTTTAAGGGTTGGGTTTAGAAGTCTAAAGTATCGGGAGATGATGAGCATTATTGATTTCGATTTTTTGGTGGAAAATTTGGAATCCATATCCTACTGTAAAGCACAGAAAGTAACATTTTTATATATATATTACCAAAATAAACTTCCATAGGAAATGCATAGATAAATGCTGAAGTAAAGTAAACTAAGTTTCAAAATCAAAAAAAATAAATATTTTGTACGACGTACATACATAAATCGATATGTTTGACAGTATTTGAAAAAAGTGAGTTTGTGTGAAATTAAAGTTTATTTGATATCCTACATATTTCTCAATATAAACCAGTTTTTATTTCTGTATTTCCCAGGGCCACTAGATACAGATGTTGCAAGATTACCCCCGACTTCATAAAAGTAAACATTCAGAATCAATGGTAAGGCAATCGCGAACTAATATTACTATTAAATTAATGTACATTTTTGCTAAACTTTGATATCATTGCTGAAAGCAAACATCAGCACTTCTTAAAGGGTAACACTTATTTAAAAAGGACCATACTTGCCTGCATATTTTTACAAAGCTTTCATAGTGATCAGACGTGTTTTTGCGTAGTTCTTGCTCTTAATCTATTTTTTTTTTACTTGCGATATACGTAGTATATAGGGCAAGTTTAGGATTCGTGAAAAAAAATAGAGATAACAATTCTCGCTAATATTACGATTATATAGAACGCGAAAAAAAAGGGTCTCGCAATTCTGTCTGTCCGTCTGTCTGTCTGTATGTACCTCGACCTGCAGCCTTAACGACTGAAGCGATTTTTTCAGACTTTGGATTTAAGCTTCTTATGTGATTCCCTAGAGGGGAAATTGAATTTTTTTTAGCTCAAAAAATAACGGTACCTGCCATACAACCAATATACAAAAATTGATTTATTTCAAAAACGGCTCTAACGATTTTGAAAAAAAAAATACGAGCTACTAAAATTACTACAATTAATATTTTGGTAGAAAAAAAAAATTATAACGGTTATTAACGGTACCTGTCATAGAACCGATTTTTTGGTTTTCAAATTTCTCGTTAACCGCTACACCGATTTCAACCAAATTTTTTACATAAGAGGTCCTTAATAATCATAACAATTTTGCATATAAAATTTTTCAAAAAAATAATTTTTGGATTTTTAAAAAATAGAAATTTTTTTTTTGAAAATTCAATATCTTGAAAACGGCTTAATGAATTTCTTTTAAATTTTGTGAAAAATTGTATTATATTATATACTAAAAGTTGGCATACCAAATTTATTCAAATATTTCAAGAATTTTTATATATACACAAAATTATTAAAAAAAAAACGCCCTAACGATTTTTGAATTTTTTTTTTTTTCATAAATTCATATTTATTAAACAAATAAGTTTGCAAACTTTTTTTTGACCTCTATCTGTATTAGATATTAAAAAAAAAATATTTATTTATATTAATAATTTATACTTTAAATTGTTTTTCAGCTTTTTTTTAATGATATCATAATGTTATAGAACCACTATATATGCACATTGTCAATTTTAAGCTACGTTCAAGTTGTTAACTACGAGAGCAGTTTGTGCGAAATTACACATTACATTGAGGATGCATCTTACTGTGTCAGGATCTATACCAACAACCATTTTGATATAAAGCCGGCACCAGGCATTCAGAAGCAATCCACCACACACATGTCAAAACTAATAAAAATAAAAAGGAAAAAGGAGAAATCATCATGCAAAATAATATAATCATACTCATTAAGTTATAGTTCATTCTATTATGAGCAACGCAAAACAAAAAACAAAAAATTAAATACAAATTTAAGAAAGAAAATAATTTTTAAAATAGCTTATATGAAAAATTAAATTGGCAACACTAATTGACAAAAAGAAAATTAATAGAAAAATTAATAATTACGAGAGTGATAAATGTATAGAAATAAACAAATAAAAAATTATAATTTAATTACTGTAAATTCAGTTAATGTTCTTTATAGTTTGCAATGCAAAATAATACTTAAATCAGCTTTCTATTCTGAGGCATCAGTAGCGGCAGCATCAGCATTGGCAGCATCAGGTACAGGAGGTGGCGTCGTTGGGTTTATGTTAAGCAATTCGGCTTCATTCCGGCAAATAGAATCGAGTGAGAGTATGTTATTAATGTAAAGTGGGCGGCTTGTGGCGTTGATTTTAACAAAAACTCTTCCATCTCTTGTGAACACGGAGTGTAAGAATTGATCTCTTCTGAGTTCATTTGCTTTTTTAAACAATAAGTGATTTTGTTTTGTCAGACTCTCATAAATTCTCACAAATTTGTTGCTGTCATAACCAAGATCATTAAGAGAGACAGATCTTCCGTTTGTTTTGACAAAATCTGCAGCGGCAATTAACAATTGTTTCTTGATTAGTGCATGAGGAAGCTTTACAATTATGGGACCACTCGTCGATTTATTTACTGGGATTGTACGGAAAATATGAAGAGGTGTTGTTATAGTCTGTTTGAGAGTTGTGCATAGCTTTTGAAAAATGTCAACAAGACATTCATTATTTACAAATGGGATTCCATGAAGTACTAAATCTCCAGATATGTGATGTCTAGCTAATGCGTCAATTTCTCCTTTCAAGCGATCGTTGTTTTTTGCATGGTTTTTTGTCTGCATTGTTGAGATTTGTTCTTTTAGATCATCGATGTGGTTAGACTGATTTTCAAAGTGAGTGATTCTATCAGTGCATGCAAGAAGAGCATTATCTATGGAACTATACCGTTCACTGCATTTTACTTCAACATCTCTGATTTTAGCATTAAATTCACTTTCAAGAGACGTAATGCGTTCAGATAGGCTTTTGTGCAATAGATCTATCGCATCCTTTATTTGCTTCACAATAGATTCACTTATGCTACTAGATAATATATCAAGTCGCTTTTCAATTTGATCCCATAGCTTTTTGGAAGACAAAGGTGTCGCGGATGAATGAGCGAGAGGTGAAGAGGAACAATATGCTTTCTCAGACCTCAACTTTCTCTGGCGCTCTTGAGTATTTCCACTTGACATATTTGACATTTATATTTATATTTTCAAGAAAAAGGAAAACTAAATTTTTTATTTTTTTATTTTTTATTCAGTGTTTTTTTCTCAAATTCACTGCGAGTTGCACACTTTTGTTAGCCTTTGTCTTGGCTATTTTATAAGCACTCTTTTAATAATTATAACTTTTAACTAAGACTGTTTACACCTCAGTTTTTGCGGAGCTCTAACAGATACGTCTAATTCCTACTCATAAATAATATATATATATATATGTATAATTGTATTTTTGTTGTTTGCTTGTAAGATGTCTGCTTACACTTGTGCTCAATGCAATTTAGAAATTGGAGCTGATGCAGCTTATTTGAAATGTGAATATTTCTGCCATCTGAAATATCATGCTCCGGTATATCAAAAGAGAATTTTAGTACTCTTGTTTCGCAGTCGAATTTCATCTGGCGCTGCAACTCGTGCATAGTTTGTCATGGTATGAAAAACATATTTATTGAAAAACTCGAGAGCCTATCAAAAGATTTAACTGATCTCAAAAGAATGATATATAGTATGAGCTCTGACCTTTGAAGCATCTATGAACACGGCGTTCAAGATCTCTTGCCCAGTTAAATATAGCCGAAAAACTCTCCCTCCATGGTGGAATGAAAATCTGTCTGAACTCAGAAAATCGACAAGGAAAATTTTCCACATCTGCCACAAAAACAAATTTTATCAACCGTATAAAAATAGCCTTAGAATACAAGCGAGCTGTCGCATCAGCCAAGAAACAAGGCTGGAGGGAGTACTGCGAGTCAATAGAAAACATCAAAGACTCCGCAAGACTTGGTAAAGTTCTGTCAAAAGAGCATTGCATTGGATGCCCTCTTGAAAACTCTCAACACGCATACCTAAAGGGTAAGTCCACGGAGACGGCCCTTCACGAGGTAGTTCGTACAATTGAGAAAACTATTAACTTCAAAGAATATACACTCGCCACCTTCTTAGATGTAGAAGGGGCTTTCAACAAGGTCCTAACTGAGTCCATTCTAGAAGCCCTTATTGACTTTGGTGTAGAGCTCTACATCCGGGAGTGGATAGTTTCCATGCTCAGGGATAGAAGGATTCAATCTACGTTAGGAAATACAATGTTAACCAAATACGTCAGTGGAGGAACACCCCAGGGTGGTGTTCTGTCTCCTCTTCTTTGGCTTTTAGTCATGAAAAATAAAATTCTCGCTAAGTTAGAGAGGGGTGGAGTGAAGGCGGTCGCGTATGCCGATGATTTGGTGCTACTAGTGTCGGGTAAGTTTACCCCTGTGATAAGTGAGATCACGGAGGTGGCTTTAAGGAAGGTTAGTAACTGGGCTGCGAGCTGCGGACTGGGTATTAATCAAACCAACACTGAACTTATACTTTTTACTACCAAAACAAAGATAGACCCCTTCAATCTACCTCGACTCAACGGTCAAACACTTTCGCTCTCCTCCAGTGCAAAATATCTGGGTGTAATTCTCGACCCTAAATTAAACTGGAAATTAAACATTGAAGAACGGGTTAAG
The DNA here is from genome assembly GCA_949320155.1 of Melangyna quadrimaculata. Lineage (NCBI taxonomy): Eukaryota > Metazoa > Arthropoda > Insecta > Diptera > Syrphidae > Melangyna > Melangyna quadrimaculata. The sequence continues at coordinate 82,124,064 of OX439484.1, read as the reverse complement.
AAGGCCTGTATAGCTTTCTATGCCTGTAGCAAAACTTTTGGTAAGAGGTGGGGCCTCCAGTCAAAAATAATTTTATGGACATACACAGCCGTAGTGCGACCTATTCTCACGTATGGTTCGATTGTGTGGTGGCCAGCATTAAAGATTTTGTATAATATCAACAAACTTAGGAAGGTTCAAAGAACAGCTAGCATTGGCACCACAGGGGCTATTCGATCCTGTCCAACAGATGCTTTAGGAGTTTTTCCACACCTTTTACCACTAGATTTACACATTAAATACCTAGTATCTTGCAGCGCGATAAGACTAAAAGACTCCCGTTTGTCAAACCCTATGGGCACAGCAACATCACGGGGTTAATTCCAACCGAAATGTTTTCGACTCCCACTGATTACTGCACCCCTTCAATGAGCCTCGGTAAAGATTTTAAAGTTATATTCCCATCCAGAAATGATTGGAATGATGACGTCGTGACGAAAGACTTCGACACAACTATCTTTACTGATGGGTCAAAGATGGAGTGCGGTGTTGGTGCGGGTATTTTCTCAGAGTCCCTAAATATATCCAGGTCTTTGCGGCTACCTGACTTTGCTAGTGTCTTTCAGGCTGAAGTACTGGCGATCAGGGAAGCATGAAAGCTACTTAAACAAAATCCAAACCAGAACCGAAATACAGCTATTTTCTCAGACAGTCAAGCAGCTGTCAAAGCCATTAATTCGGCTACATCATCCTCAAAATTAGTACGACAATGCCAGGAAGAGCTTCTGAGTCTGAATACTTACCTCAGGGTGACTCTTATCTGGGTTCCAGGTCACAGTGGCATTTAGGAATGAGCGGGCTGACGGGCTGGCCAGGCAAGGTTCAGCCCTTCATAACTCACTTGCGGAAAGAGTCAGTATTCCTCTAGGAGTTATGAAGGGCAATATATTCTCAATTTTTCTCTCAGAATCTAATCGTAGGTGGGATAGTTTAACTTACTGCATTATTGCTAGGAAAATCTGGCCTACCTATAATAAATCTCGAACTATTAACCTAATGTGCAGACCCAGGCGAGACATAGCAATCCTTGCTATGCACTGGACACTGGCCTATAGGAGAATATGAGGCGAAGCTTGGCATCCCCTACAATACTCACTGTCGTAGTTGTGGGGACCAGCAGGAAAAGGCAACAGTCTTTCATTTCCTCTGTAAATGTCCCGCTTTGGCCAGAATAAGGCAACAATCTTTTGGGAAGCCGTTTTTTGATGACCTTATAACGAACTCTCCGGAACGAAGATCAAAGATTTGACGTCTTTCCTCAACGCGACGAAATGGATCTAGGATTTACTTCGGTTCCTCTTGCACCGTCTTCTTCCCCAAACTCCTATGACTGCGAGCTAGCAGACTAGAGGTTTTTGAAGGTGATTCATGGTGCACGAGGACCGGACCATCACACAATTGGGCCGATCTCCGCTTCAATACCAGCCAACAAGTGCCTACGTGGCACAGTGTAGATGGGTCTTAGATTCGAACTTCGACCCTTTTGAGTGTTTTCCTATTTTCAAGTTCAAGAATGTTTCAATGGATCTAGAATTAACTTCGGTTTCCTTTTGCACCATTTTCTTCCCCAAACTCCTATGACTGTGAGCTAGCAGACTACTGGTTTTTGAAGGTGGCTCATGGTGCACGAGGACCGGACGATCACACAATTGCGCCGATCTCCGCTTCAATACCAGCCAACAAGTGCCTACGTGGCACAGTGTAGATGGGTCTTAGTTGCGGACTTCGACCCCTTTGAGTGTTTTTCCTATTTTCAAGTTCAAGAATGTTTCAATGGATTCAGAATTAACTTCGGTTTCCTTTTGCACCATTTTCTTCCCCAAACTCCTATTACTGTGAGCTAGCAGACTACTGGTTGTTGAAGGTGGCTCATGGTGCACGAGAACCGGAGGATCACACGGTTGTGCCAACCTTCGCTTCAATACCAGTCAACAAGTTGCCTAGTTGGCACAGTGTAGATGGTTTTTAGTTGCGAACTTTGGTCCTATCGGGTGTTTTTCCTATGTCCAAATCCTTAATAAGTTTCATCTCATGTCTAAATCCTATAAAAGCGTCTGGTCATACAGTCGGGTGGTACTTTCTCTGGTAACCACAAGTCATGTTGTGGAAACAGACGGAGGTGTACAGAGATTACCATATCGGAGTGTGCGACTAGACGATCACCCTAAGGGATCATATCGTATGCGTCCCGGGCAAATCAGCAAATTGCTTAGCGTAGCATACTGCACCTGAACTCGGGCTTAGGCGATGATCCGTTGGGAGATCTTTTTCTTTAAAAATGTTCTTTTAACCCACAGGTCAAACGAGTTATGGTATAAAAACGGCGCATTACAGCGTTAATTGGGTCATTGAGCAAGGATGCTTGTGACCGCCATCTCTACCTACCTACCTACCTATGAGCTCTGATTGTAATCAAAAAGTGAGTACACAAAATAAAAATAAAAATATATCTAATATCACTAGGAACTCTGAAATTCATAAGCTTCAAGTACAAAATGACGTGGGTAACTGCTCACCCAAAACTTTTTTCTCTTCTGCTGGTAATATTATGAACAATAACTCTATGGCGGATATCATAAATTCTCTGCCTGCAACTGTTGCCGATGACTCAAAAATCACCAACAAATCTTTAGCTCCATTTGATAATGCTGAAGTAAAAACAAACTCAACCTTTGCCGAAGCCGTTAACATTTCTAATGAGAGTAATCGTACTGATCAAACAAAAATTACAACAAATGAAGATAATGAACAACGAGAGAGAAATCAATTCCTTCTCCCCCGTAAAATTATAGGAAGTGACTCTTCTTGTACATCGTTACAAGTGTTTTCAGGCATGAAATGGTTACATTTGTCTCGTTTTGACAAACACACATCGGAACCACGGTTGCCACTTGGAAATAAAGTTTGTGACCAATATTGAAAATAAAAGGGACCAAAATGAGTAAAAAGTGACCAAAATAATTAAAATCTGAAAACTTAATAGTATACAGAAAATTAAAGTTATCGATATTTTTTTCATTTATTATCATAAATAATTAATTATAAATTAACAAAAATAAATAAACAAAAAGGTACAACCTAATTCACAAAATAACTTTAAGGGCAATGTGATCACTTGATCACCACTTCTTCATAATAAGAAACATAAATAAGTAAACATAAATCATAAAACTTTCTTTCAGCAGCAGCTGAGCTGTGTGGTAATGGCAATAAAAAAAACTTTAGTAATGTTGTTTAAATTTTACAAGAAATATTTATTAATACCTACATCTCTTCATTTACCTATCCATTTTTATGTTTTGTTTTCAACAAGAACAAACAAAACCAACAAGCGAAAAAGACGGAGGGAGACGCTTAAACGTTTAAACACACAAATATTTCAAACTATCCATCTGTCAATAAATTGTCAAATGAAGTGGTCGTGGATGAGTAATAGTGGATTAACATGTATCTTCTGGTGGATGAACATGTATCTGCATTTGGTTTCTGCACAAAAAAGGGATGCCAAATACAAAATGTATATTTTTTAGATAGAGAGGAAAGATCAAAATACAGAAGAACTTCGTTTCTGCGTTATAGGAAAGTTCCATAATGCAGAAATGAAGACGAAAATGTTCATCTTCTTGATGGTTCTGTTTCACTCGCTCGGATTTTTTGTATACATCTATCCTGCTCTACTTTTCTGCATTATGCAGACGAAGATACATGTAAATCCACCATTCATCTGCATAATGCAGAAAAATAGAGCAGGACAGATGTATACAAAAAATCCAAACGAGTGAAAGATATCCATCAAGAAGATGAACATGTTTGTCTTCATTTCTGCATTATGGCACTTTCCTATAATGCAGAAACGAAATTCTTCTGCATTTTGATCTTTTCTCTCTATCTAACAAATATATATTTTGTATTTGGCATCCCTTTTTTGTGCTGGAACCAAATGCAGATACATGTAAATAAATACAATGTGGCAACCGTGATCGGAACGTGACATCTCTACATACAGTAGAGGAAATACCCATAAAAACACTGCAATTTTCCATGCATAACTCATTGCACCGACTGCAAACCTGGCAGCACTTTTTTATTTTGCATACAAAATGATCTGTCAAACCAAAATGAAGGCAACCGTTATTTTTCTAACAATTTTTTATCACCTTGAAACATTATTCGTGTTTGATTGCGGAATAAAATAAAAAAAGTGAAATTTAAAGGCGGAAATTCGTATACAAACAGACTAATTAAAAGTGTTTATTTCATAAAGTTGTTTGAATTCATTATTGAAAGTGGTAGGGAATCATTTTGCGTGCCTTTAAAATTGATTTTGCAGATTTTTTTTACAGAATCTCATCATGCCGCGTGGAAGAATTTTAAGTGCGGAAGAAAGGTCAAAAATCAGTGCATACAAAGATTGTGGCCTTTCTGATCGTGAAATCGCAAGAAAAATAGGGAGATCCAATACAGTTATTCATAACTTTTTCAAGTTAGGTGAATGTTATGGAAAAATTGCCAACCACGCGCAAAATAAAAAGCTAACAACACGTCAAGTTCGAATGATATCACGTGAAGCCATCAGAAACAAGCTGTTTGCTTCACAAATTAAGGCCAAACTTGACTTGCCTGTTTCAACCCGACGCGTTAGACAAATTTTAAAAGCCAACTCCAACCTTGTTTACACAAAAAGATGCAAGAAGCCACCTTTAGATGCAGCCCATAAGTCAGCAAGGCTGCATTTTGCTGAAAGTCACATAAGCTGGACCCAAGAGTGGAGAAATGTTCTGTTTAGTGATGAAAAAAAATTCAATTTGGATGGTCCAGACGGATTTCAGTCATATTGGCATGACAAACGTCTTCAAACAGAAGTGAGAATGAGTCGCAACTTCGGTGGCGGCAGCGTAATGATTTGGGCAGCTTTTTCTTCAAATGGAAAGACTGAAATTGCATTTGTGCCTGGAAGGATGAACTCAGAAATGTATGCTGAGTTGTTAGAAGAAGTTATGGTTGAGAGAGCTGAAGAGTTATGCGGTACTGACTTCATATTTCAGCAGGATAACGCTCCTATCCACGTCTCTCGAAAGATGAGAGACCGGTTTGAGGAGAAACAAATAACATTTCTGGATTGGACGTCTCGAAGTCCCGATTTAAATCCGATAGAGAATCTCTGGGGAATACTAGCCAGGCGTATTTATGCCAACGGGCGCCAATTTAACAACGTTCAAGAGCTTCGAGATGCAATAATTGAACAATGGGCCGCAATTACAACCGCGGAACTGGAAAAGCTTGTGGAATCCATGCCAAGACGAATGATATCGGTCGTAAGAGCAACTGGTGGCTCTACAAAATATTGATTTAATCAATTACAATTTTTTGATGACCAATTCACCGTTGCTTTTAATAAAAATTAAGGGTTTTATGGGAATTTCCTGTTTTTTTTTGGGTATTTTTTGTTCTTTGTTAATAATTTTTATTTAATTTTGTAAAAAGTGAATAAATTTATATTATTCTTAACAACTTTGAGTACATTGTCTTATTTCATATAAATGTATGGCTATATTGCATGCAGCAAACAAAACATGCCTCAAAACCATGTGTTCTTATGGGAATTCCCTCTACTGTATGTGGCAAACAAACTTGGTATTTCACCAACTCAAGTTAAATGCAAAAAGCTTTTGAAGAGAGACGCTGACATAAACCAAATATCATTTATAAATTTCAAGATCGCAGTTCCCGAAAATACCTCCTCTAATGCTCTTAACTCTTCAATTTGGCCTATGGGAGGGCAAGTGTGAGAGAATTTATTTATACTCCGAAAAACTAGAACGAGCCTCACGCAATTACACACTTAGATGTCAACATTGGCGAATCTTGCACACGCAACAGGTCTGGATAGAGGTGGAGGGGTTATGATTGCAGTTCGACCATCGTTTTCATGTACAGAAATTCCATTGTCAACATTAGTTACATTGCCACATTATGATATAGATCAACATATTGTTCGTGTTAAGTTAAATAATATTCAGGATATTTTCATAGCTATAAGTTATATACCCCCAAACAGGGTGTTAGAAGTGTATAAAATTAATATCAATAGACTAAGAGCCCAGGGCCGCCAGACATACAGTGTTGGACAGAGAATTAGCACATTATGATTTTTTCAGTTCACATAGCCTTATACAAGTTGACAAAAGCCTTTCTTAAAAACTGTTCACATTATTTCAATCTAGCCTGCATCTCCTATTATCCCTGGAAATTTACCGTTATTTACACATGATTTGACTGTGTATTAATTACATATGAGAAGCGTGCGATTGCTTAATTTTCCGTGGGCACAGAATTAGCATGTTGATGATTTTTTTAAACTCAGGTGTACAAGATTTTTGCCAGCCCATCTAGTCAAAAAAAATTCAAATATTTTGCAAAAAAATCCTTTTGCGATTTCGTGAACAGTTTCCCCGTTATTTTTTATCATGATGATGATTTTTTGTAACTCAGGTGTACAAGATTGTTGACAGTCTATCTAGTCGAAAAATATTCAAATATTTTGCAAAAAAATCCTTTAGAACAACTTGTTTTGAATTGTCGATTAATTTTTTTCTTAAAATCTGACCAAAAAAACAGCTATTTTATACTAAAAAACACAATTTTAACCCCATGTGCTAATTCTGTGGCCACAGAAAATTTATCAATCGCACGCTTCTCATATAGAATTAATCGACGGTGATAGTGATGGCGACGGTGATTTTTTTTTTTCAGCTAAAAGAAGCTGAATTGTTAGTTGGGTTGGGCACTTATTTAATTTGAAAATTAAAAAAAAAAGTAAGTAGGTATACGCCAGGGTGTACTTAATTTCGAATTTCAATTTAGAAATTTATATTTTCATAATTTAAGCAGAACAAAATTTGGTTTAAAGTAGTGTAATATGTGCTTTATAAATGAGTTAAGGTTTATTATTGATTAGATAATGAACAAAATATTTAAGAAATAAGTGACAACTTTATTTTTATTTTGTATAATGGTATTTGATCATGTCGTTTTATGAACCATTGAATTTTTAAATAAATTGGGCTTTTATGATCATTCGAGATTAAGGCAATTAATTAATTAATCGCATTAATATCGAATGATAAAACCCCAATTTACATTATTTCATTTTTGTTTTTAAAATCAAGACAAAATTTGTACGAATGCTAAGGGAATGTACTCGTATATGTAGTGATCGAATATAGGCCAATAAGAATTCGACTACGTTAATTATTTTCCAATTCAATTAATACTTTATTAAACGTCTGCGAAGTTGGTGGGGCAACTTTCACGTAGAGTAACGGGACCAACGCGGTAATTTGCAGTTTTTTTGCATTTATTTTGCATTTCTATTCCTTGTTCTTGCAGTTCACCAAATAGTGGGTGTAATTGAGTGACCTGCTAAATTCACAGTGAAGTAAGCAGGTCACATAGTAAATCTCGAGAACTAAGCACGCTAGAGACTTGAAGTCAGGCTCCAAATTTTCAGTTTATTTTGCATTTCAAGAAATTTGGGGTCCAAATTTTGTAGTCCTTTATTTAAAAAAAATCATACTGCCCTGCTAACTACAGTGAAGTTAGCAGGTCAGAGGGTATCTGGAGAACTAAGCATGCTAGAGACTTGAAGTTAGGCTCCGAATTTGCAGTTTATTATGCATTTTAAGAAATTATAGTTACAAATTTTGAAGTCCTAAATCTGAAAAAAAAATTCATACTGCCCTGCTAAATTCAGTGTGAAGTTAGCAGGTCATATTAGTGAATCTTGAGAAATAAGCATGCTAAGAATTTGCAGTTTATTTTGCATTTCAAGAAATCTTAGGTCCAAATTTTGAAGTCCTTATTTTTAAGAAATTAAAAAAAATTGACTTCAATATTAAATTAGCAAGTTAAGTTGTTTATCTCGAGAACTAAGCACGCTAGGAATTTGCAGTAAGGGTCCAAATTTGCAGTTTATTCTGCATTTAAAGAAATTCTAGTTCCAAATTTTGAAGTTCTTTATTTGAAAAAATTTGATATTGCCCTGCTAACTTCACAGTGAAGTTAGCAGGTCAGAGTGTATCTCTGGTGGACCATATGTGGTTTTGATGTAGTGTTGAGTAGAATATTCTTTTTGTCTGAATGCATGCCCTGGTTGAGTGACAGAGCGATATTGGATAGGGAGTGATAAGTAGGGTTCTTCGGCGTCAACTTGAATAGCTTGTATTGATAATGCTTCCGTTTTTGTAAGCCCTCCAACTACGGACAATCCAGTAGTCTCATCTAAGATGCATTGCTGTCTCAGGTCAACAAGTAAGCCAAAATGACTCAAAAAGTCAGCCTCAATTATAGGACGTGTAACATATCTGCGCAATCCAAAGTTAAGGATTATGGTAACTAGTCCATATGTATTAATAATAGAACCGTTTGCAGCATATAATTGGTATGTAATCAGCGTCACCGATGCTTTAGTTGAGACTTCCGAACCTGCATCGATAATGAATTTATCGTCAGAAGATCTGTCGGTGAGAAAAAGGCGAGAAGATGGTAGATGATGAGAGTCGTGTTCCGCCACTAACGGCCCTCGGTGGAGTTTCCCGAAAATCTGCCGCCAGGTTGGCAGTTCCTAGCATTTCGGCCAAATCTGGAATGATAGCGACATAGATTGGAGTTAGGTGTTACTTGTCTGGTTTGAGAGCTTCTTCTGGAATTGCTTTTAAATATGCCTTGATGCTTGGGACTTCTCGATCTTGATTCCCGTCGTGATATTTGCAAATGTCACGACGGGAGTGACATTTGCACTCCATGGAGTATAGCAACAGTCGAAGTAAGAGCGGCTACTAGTTTTGCGATGTCAGATAGCTGTTAGCTTAAATCTACAGCAGCAATGGCTGCTACACTGTGAGGTGTAAAAACTTCATGTAACTTGTCTGCAAGATCACCCAAAGTTGTAACGAAAACTGATGACTGTGCTACGAGGCAACCCTGTGTTTGTTTTGGAAGATGGGACAACCAGCGAGCTTTAAGTACTTCTTCATCAATGACGCCATGCGGTCTCCTAGGTTTTCTTTATCCAACAATTGAAGAAGTCTTGCTTTTCTTTGGATTTTGAAAAACGTGAGATAATGTTTTTTTTTAATGTTTGATACGGTGCGTCACTTGGTGGGTTTAGAATCAAATTCTCAACTTCGGAAGCAGAACGAGTGTCAATCAACGGAATTGTGCGATTAAATTTATCAGTTTCGGATGTAACGCCACGATTCAAAAACTGGGCTTCCAGTTGAGCAAACCACAAAGCTGTCCTCTGGGTACAAAATGGTGGTGCTCTGACGTCAGTACGTACGACCACTGTAGTTCCTTGAGTTTCATCATCGTGGTGCCAACGGTGGAAGTTGGCGGCAGCGGCATCGTGCCAGTGGACTTGGAAGAAGAGAACAAATTAAAAGTGAGGAGAGACGCAAAACGAAATAAAAATTGTATTGTTTGAAGCACACGGTTTTTTATCGCGAGCCCTCACTGAGTGACAAAAAAGTATAACAATGGTTTAACACGTGTATGAAAAGAAAAATTGGAGTTGCGAATTAAATTTACGTTGGGGTCACCAATGAATGTAGTGATCGAATATAGGCCAATAAGAATTAGACTACGTTAATTATTTTCCAATTCAATTAATACTTCATTAATACTAAATACAAAATTTATTTGTTTGCTTATGGTTAATAACTCAGTGCATGAGCAGCGTGTCGATCGGAAGTTGTGTTGCGACTGACTTGTGGCTTGTTGAATTGCCGGCAGCTGTTGTGATGTGCAGCAGTTAAATAAAACGGTGATTTTATTCTTATGTAGAGTGATGAACAGCTTGAACTGTTGTCGCCAGCTTACATAGAGACCGTAGCTTCATCACCAGATGTTGCAATTATGTATTGCGGTTTGCTGTGGTGGTCACTTCATATACATACGTATCCGTAAGTTTTATTTGTTTTATTTTTTTTTAATTAGTTTTGCTTTTCTAAAAGATCTTAAACTGTCATGGATCTTATATAAAGTAGTAAAATGATAATCTATGACATATCCATGAATTTGTTTTTTGTTTCTCTGGCCGAATATTCAGCCACTGGCGATACTAGTTGAAAATTAAGTATACGCAAGATTTTTTTAAATATAAAACCTAACTGGTGAGGGGCGCGGTGATTAAAGTCACAGTGACAAAGTCACACTTAACTATTAAGAAGTGTTGCCGTGGTGGCATTACAGACAGATATACGATATAAGGGTTGCCTCCCTTTCAGGTTATTACAACGAAATTGCACATAAATTAAACTATAAATCGAGAATCAGCCACCAAACGATGACGCCGAATGCCTCGTTGGATTAAGAATACTTGACGCCATATAACCTGCGCTGGGGGCGCAAAATACCCACGGCGATAAAAGTTTTTGCTTGTCAGAAAATAATGAAAATTATATATCTACATACATAAGATTTGTGTCGATGTAGAATTTCACACTCTACAAGAAAGTTATGTTGTATTTATTCTAGTTTCATAAGATTGGGTATTAAAAACTGCCCTAAAATCAGGTGCCATATGCTTAATTATATGTACCAAGACAAATATACATAGTGGTTTGATATACTCCCACCTCCCCCTCTCCTCCACATCGAATTAGATTATACAAAAAACCAATTCATGGATTAAGGTAGGCTTCTGTAACCTGTGGATTGTGAAATTCTACATCGACACAAATCTTATGTTTAGGTATATGTAGATAAGTATGTTTATAATTTTCATTATTTTCTGACAAACAGAAACCCTTATCCACCGAGTGTATTTTGTGCCCCCATCATGCAAGGGTGGGGGAGTAGCCTATGACTTCAAGTATTCTTAATAAGTACAACGAGACATTCTGCGTCATCGTCCGATATCTGGTTCTCGATTTATAGGCCTATTTATGTGGTTTTTCGTTTTTAAAACGTGGTAAGGGGGCATTCCTCATATCGCCGATCTGCCAGTGTTACCACCGTGGCAACATTTCTTAAAAGCTATGTTTGGACATGGACTATAAGTGTATCAAAGCTCATCCCGTCAGGATGAAGTTCAAGGTTTGATCTAAAATGTGCCCCTAATGCCCTTACTATACCGTTTATTTATGTTCGATTGAATTGTTTTCTTTTATTTTCATTGATGTTTTCTAAAACAGCAGTATGACTCAGTACTATGGAATAATTATTATTGTAGAGTTTGCCCTCATAGCCGCGTGTTCCCTCCGAAACTTGCCGAATTGTGTTGAAAATAAAATAGCGTGCATTTATGTGCGCAATTGGAAAATTGCTGCATCGACTTTGACCAAAATTCACATAAACGTACTCGATTTTCTCGAAATTTTGGCTCAATCGGTTGGTATTACATTTAATTTTCTGTATAATTTTTTTTCCGTGAATTTTACGATATTTAGTTATTCGGCTATATTTGGACCAATCCAATAAACAAAAGATCATTAAAATCGGTTAATCCGTTCTTGAGTTATAAAATGGTTTATAACTAATCCGACTTTGTTTTATTGAATTAGATTTATTTGCCCACAAACGGTGGATTTAAAATTAAAAACGTGAGTTTTAACGTAATATTTGCGTCTCAAAAAAATACTTAACCCGACAAATATTAAAAAGGACGATACCAATATAGCTACACTCAAAATATATTTTTTTTTTTAAATAAAACATTATGTACTAAAACTCATCGAAAATACAAATATGTATTCGATAAAAGGTGTTTCCAACCCATGCTTATTATTCGATTAAACTCCAGCTGGATGCACCTTATCGCATATCTAATTACCTGAATTGATGTTGACATCGAATGTCAAACGTCATTTTACCATCGCTCGCATGGACGTTAAATGAATTCTCGCGGGAAATCCAAAAGCAGAACACAAAACAATCAAACAAACCAACTCTGTCAGTGGGCGATTTAAGGGAAAGAATCTGGAAGGAAAGAGAAATTACTAAACGCTGGTATAGCATCTATCCTAAGCCACCATCAATAGAATTGTACGCATGTATGTATATAAGCATCATCGCGTACAGAAAAAGTTTAAATATTGCAATTTCAAAAGTCCCCATCGCTACTGTTGCCGCGTGATATTTTCGCTGTAATTAAGTTGCCTTCGATGCGTCAATGCATGATTAACCGCTAATGATAATTGACACAGCCCCAACTCCGACCTCGAACCAGAGCTCTCCACCCGTTACGCCGCACTATACTCGCCACCCGCACCCAATTGCGTCACCACAATCGAGGTTCACCCGGTGTGGTTCAGTAGTCAACGCCACCGCATCTTGATTCTCTACTACTTTCGACAGAATTGTATATCATCCCTTTACAAAATACTCGTGCGAGTATTGCGTCAGTTACATAAAGTTTTAAAGCATGCATGTATATAACTCCCAGTTGCACCTTACATATTGCTCATACTCCATACTCTCCCATTGCACTATTGCAGCAAATAATGTGTTAAGTATGACGTCATCGCCAATGGGATACTTTAAAAACCATGCATCGTCAGCTTCACACACCCCGACCATTTCGTGCAGAATATTCCAATGGACTTTCGTATACCAGTCAGTGATACAGTTTGGTTTACCGTTAAATTTCTCTTTAATTGCATAGGAATAATTACTGGGAGTGCTTTACCATCCGAATAAAATGAGAACAACTCAATTAAGCTTGTTGCTGGTAGGTACCTCGCCTACAGGTTTTCATTTACAATCATTGCGAAAAATGATAAATTACTCATCGTCTGATAAAAGAAGAGCTTTTATCAGAATCATTTATTGTTTTATTTTTGTTTTCTGTAAAATTGCATCAGAGAGTAAAGGTTTCAGTTATACGATTTGTGACATTTACCTATATTTCCTATCAATAGAGCGCCTGTCACACAACGACACCACAGTGACTTGTTTTCGATTTAAACCGGTACAATACTTTTGTGTATGGCGCTCTAAAAGTCGAAAATTTCCCTATAATATTCGTTGTATTGAACAGGACATGCGCAATGAAAGCAGCGGACGTAATGCATACGAGCAATGTTGCTAGATTTTCCAACTTGACGAATTTATTTGAGTTGTATAGGGGGAAGTTGCTTGGCATTTAAAACCTGTAGGCTGTCGGGGCTATTTTCTAAAAAAAATTACTTAAAACAGACGAATTATTACAACAAAAACGGAAAATTTACAATGCCATAATAGGTATACCTTTTCTGTAAGGTCATACATTTCTTACATAGTTTTTTTTTTTGTTCAATAAAGTTGTTTTCGTAAACAGTTTTTGAATATACCTAACTAATTTTCAAACCCAACATTTTGAAAACAATTGTTGAAACTATTTTTTTCAAAATTTTAAGTAAGTACCATTTTTATTTTTAAAATTCAATGCTGTTATCAATTTTTAATCAAACACTCAAAACCGGATGGTTCTAGGACTTTTACTTTTCAAAATAAAAAATAAATGATACAACTTTTCCATACGAATAAGAAGAATCCGGCTAAATGCTCATGTTTGTTTATTCTTTTTTTTTCAATTTTTTTTTTTTTTTTTTTGTAATATTTTGTAAGGAAAAGTCCTGGAGCCATCAGTGTTTTTAGTGTTTCACTAATATTTGATAAGATAAAATTAACAAGATACAATTTTGGACAAATATAATTTGACATTTCATCCGTCCGTCCATACATCCGTCTGTTCATCCACCTGTCCGTCCATCTGTCCGTACGTTCAGCTACCCATCCATACGTCAGTCCGTTCATCCATTTCTGTACGTCTGTCCGTCCGTCCATCCCTCGTACGTCCGTCCGCTCGTCCATCTAGCCGTCCGTCTGTCCAACCATCCATCTATCTGACCGTCTATCCATCCGTCTGTCTGTCTGTCCACTTGTCTGTCCATCTATCCCTTAATCTATCCGTCCATCCATCTGTCAATCTATCTGTCCATCCGTCTGTCCATCCATTTGCCCGTCCGTCCGTTCGTCCATCCATCTGTCCTTCCATCTCTCCGTCCGTCTGTCCATCCGTCTATCTGTCTTCCTGTCCATACATCCATCTGTCTGTCTGTTCGTTCGTCTGTCCATCCGTCCGTCAATTAGGGCTGGCCACAAGACGAGACTCTGTGAGACTTTCGTAAGTCTCGTCTCGGTCTCGATAAAATCGAAAATTTTCAATCTCGTCTCGGTTTAGTGTCGTTATAATTAAATCTCGTCTTTGTCTCGTCTCCGAAAAATACGATTTCCGGACAACTTGTGGATTATTGGAACGAAATATTTTCGATTATAGTTTAAATATGTGGAGAAGAAAATAAATATTTAACTGAAATTGGATTATATTATTTATTAGACTCTCTGTAAACTTCAGTCCAAATATACAGTCTCGTCTCGGTTGCTTAAAAGGCAGTCTCGCCTCGTCTCGTCTCGGTCTCGCCATGCGAGACCGGGATTGAGACCGAGACTTTTCTCGTCTCGTGGCCATCCCTACCGTCAATCTATCCGTCCATCCATCTGTTAACCTTTCCGTCCGTCCGTCTGACCATTCATCCATCATTCCGTCTGTTTGTCCGTCTATTCATCCGTCCGTTCGTCCGTCCGACCATTCGTCTGTCCTTCCATCAACCCATCCATATCTCCGTCCGTCTGTCCATCTGTCTGGCCGTCCATCCATCCGTCGTCGGTCAATTCACCCGCCCATATACTTCTGTCCATCCCTCCGTCCGTTCGTGTAACTGTCCGTCCATTATGGGTCAAGTACGATCATAAAAGGGTAAAATAGTCATTTTTTGATTTTAACAATGTAAAATGTTAGGAGATATGTAGATACATACAAACAGTACGAATCTAAACTGCTCGTTTGAAATTATAAAGTTCCAATTTTGGACCTAGTACTATACTAAAAATGATTAGATATCGTATGTAGGTACCAAGTTAATCGACTTGAATTTTCCGCCAATGCTTTTCATGATAAAATTTAAAACACTTAAATGATTTCATCATTTACGAAGCAACATCTCAGACTATAGCTACTTGTAACCTTAAGGTACATAACGTGAGATAAATTGCAAGTCTTTTACTTACATTCGGTCTAAACATTTTTCATTTGAAATATTTCAGAGGGAATTATACTTCAATAACAAAAGTCTAGTAACCTAGAAACATTAATAAACATATTGCAAGAAAATGTTCAGATACTTTGTTGTAAATTACCTACAAAATGTTCCCTTTATTTTTCCTTAAGTTTTTTTTTGTATAGGTACCTATACTCTACTCAATCTTTGTATTGAATTGAATAATTTTTCTTTAATCTCTCGCTCCTGGTCTGTCCTGCATTTTATTACTGAGATAACTAAAGCTCATCGTCATGATAAACAAGTATCGACACGACACCGACACACCTTATTTTCAAGCTCTCCAGAGAAATACTTGCATGGACCGGGGAGTGTTCAGCACCGTTCACATCATATTCAGTGTTATCACCGAATTCCCGGTAAATATATTTGTTTTTGTTGTTGTTTGTGTTGCCGGGGGATTTTTAATCAGCTCATCTTGACGATTTGCTGCTGTTCTCTTTCATTTCTTTATTTCTTTCCATAAAATCTTACCGTGCGTTACGTCGTATCATTAAATATTTGTACATATGAGTCTTTATTAATATGATTTATGATAATGTAAGTTATCATCGATAGCTAAAACTTATGCTATGTAACATTTTTGGAAAATATGTTGTATGTATCTATGATGTATGTAGGTAGAGGTAACCATCTGAAATACATAACAAGTAGAAACATCATACCGGCACTGCCATAATGCCTGGTGATGGCAAATTTTATTTTAAAATCAGCATTTTCGCAAAACTTTGATCCCATTTTGAACGATGTTAAAAGATTTTTAGCATGATATTAGCTTAAAAAAATGATTTAACTAATTTTAAAGGAGCATAAGCATCGTACTAGCTATTTCTTAACATTTTATTAAAATTAAAATCACCAAACGGTTATTTTACCTTTTAAGTGTCGATCGTGGTAAAACCAAATGAAAATTTGACAATTTTTTTAAATGTCAGATTGGTATGCTTGTGAGTTTATTCTACGAATGATCTCTGTTTGAGACGTGTTCAGGTATTTTTTTTAAAGGAAATTGTATGGTACGAGTATCTGTTTCAATATTAACAAACAAGTTTTAAAGTTTAAAAAATTAGTCAAGAGGTTAGGGCTATACAATTTACTTGTATTGTAGGTACATGTTTTCTGTAAAAACCCGAAAGATATTGAGCGAGCAAAAATTTGAAACTAGAGCTTGAAACGGAAAGGAATCAGACAAAAAAAAGTTCAGGGCCACATGATGTGTGCAAGTTCATTTTAAATAACACAACAATCAATTATATACAAACTTTACTAAATCAAGAACATTTTGACGCATACAAATTTTCCTAAATCAAGAACATTTTTGACGAAAAAAACAAGCTAGGTAGGGCACTAAACCCAAAGAGAATTGAACAATATATGGTGTCAGAGCTAAACAATCATCACATTGAATGCAAGCAACAGTAGCTATTTCTCTAAAAAACTTAGTTAAGTCTAGAGAATTTTTATTGCTTAACTCTTACACACTTCTAAGTCTGAATGGTAACTGATTAAAAATTGAACTCGGGGTTAGACGACTGCTTATATTTTTTACACAAAACAATAAATTATTAAAATAAGAAAAAGATATTAAAGATTGAATGTTTTAGTAAAAACGAATAAAAACTATTCTAATGGTTTCACTAATTTTTAATTCAACGGTTGGCTCTTTCTAACAGTCAATAGGTTAGACGTAGTTTTTTATTCGGTTTATTCATATATTGGCCTTTGATAATAAAAAACAAAAAATGATAAGTATCTATTAAAGTGTTTTGGTAAAAATTGTTGTGAAATTTATAAACGCGATTTTAGGATGAAGTTAACTATAATTTTATGATGGTGGATTTACTATCCACGAAACACAAATGGATTTCCAAATCCAAAACAAATTTTCACAAACGAGTGTACAAAATTAAAAATGCACTAACAGGCGTGCGTCGCGAACAAAATGAAATGACAATCTGTCAAACAGAATGAATTGGGTGCGTTTAATAACTCACAACCAACAACACATATGTAATGCTGTCACCCAGTAGCTCAGAAATGGGGTGGGTTCAGTAAAAAATGATCTTAGTAATCGAATTCGATTAATAAAAGAATAATAAAAAAAAATGTAAATTGAAAAAAAAGGTAATGTGCAGTACAGGGTGTACTTGCACAAAATGGGCGCCAGTGATTTTTTTTTTGAAAGAAAGCAAATCACAAACCTTTTGAAGCAAACAACAACGACGTTAAAAGATTTTTAAATTGAAATTAAAGAACAAATTTACTTTTAAAAAGAGTTTTTAATGAAGCTAAATTGCTTGGGAAACCTTTACGTGTAGGATTAAAACCCAAGATCTTTTCAGTTAAAATTTATATACATGAATAATTTAATAGGCTTACAGAGAACCATTTAGCCACAAAAGAACAAGGTAAAACTGGGCCGTTAACACCGAACAAAAGAAATAAATAACGCGTCCCAAAAATTTATTGAGTTTGAAACGAAATTAAACCGAACTATAATTTAACCGGGCTAAAACTATATCTATTAAAAAACACTATCGGAAATTTATTCAATTTAACAATAATTAACCAAAATAATTTTATCAAATCTTCAACTTTACTTATCAGTCTTTTACTCCTCTATCTCTTTGCAACTTTCCACCTAGTTTCTTCGCACCTCGAGTCCTTTAATTTCCGACTTTCCTTTTTAATAATCTCCAATCTTTTTCTCGATCTTTTTCTATTTTCCTCGAATCTTGCACAACTTGTTGCTGAGTTAGCTCTCCACAGAGTGACTTTCCCAGCTTAAAAAACTTTCTTCCCTCGACCATTCCATTCACCCACACATTTATACATTCAGCCATACGTTTTCGTGATTGTCGGTCACGGGACACCGGCTTTCTGGAAAGACTCCTCGCTTCCAGAAAACCTCCGTTGTTGACTGTCAGCGAATCTTTACACTCACGCTCACATGCACGGATTCAGCAAGTTGTTGGATGTTATTCCAAAACTTGCTGAACCTTAATGGCCGAGTTCAGACCCATCCCAAAACTATATTTTTCGAGAAAAATCAAAAGAATTAAAATCAAGAAGAAGCTTATTCTGAGCATTTTCTCAGTTTCCAAAAAAACTATACGCGCGTGATTCGAAGCGCGATTGAAACCATTCTACATTTTTTTTTAGAAGAGATAAAGGAACGCATATTTTTCAAAATGTGTACCCTACTCTATTAAATAACTTCCGATAGTTGTTCTATAGACAATTCAATACTCTTAAACTAGAATTAAGAATTTCAAAAGTTAGACACTAAGCGTTAATGACCCATATTACCATACATTGATAAGTTACGTTAAATTAAGGATGATGTTTTGTTTATTAAGATTTAAGTAAGAGTCCGCCTGACTCGCTAACTTCTTCAGCTCATCCGCCGGCGCATCAACATGAGACCGTCCGTCCGCATGGAGAACAAAGTATCGTATTTTGGAACCAACTGTTCCACTTAATTTCGATCGAATACCTGTGTTTATTGCTTTTCCAAAATACTTTTAGAGCAGGTCTCTGGTTGATGGAAACCAGGTATCTACTGAACTCTAAGAGCATTTTGGAGCCACAATAGAAAATGAAGGTTAAATGGATTATGGATACAGAAATAGGTCAGTGAAACTTGTTGTGGTAAAATTGTTGAGTTCCACTTGCATACAAAATTAGTTCGAGATCAGGAAAGCCGTTACCGAGAAATAGCGCTGGCCACGAGACAAGACTCGGTGAGACTTTTGTAAGGCTCGTCTCGGTCTCGTTTCGTTTTCAGTCTGGCCTCGTGTCGGTCTCGTATACTTAAGTTTTGTCTCGGTCCATAGTATCGCCTTTTTCGCGAAATGTCTCGTCCCAGTCTCGTCTCCGAAAAAGAAGATATCCGAACAACCTGTGGATTATTATTATGTGGAAGAAAATAAATATTTAACTTAAATTGGATTTTTCAATTTATTAGACACTCAGTAAATTTCGGTACAAATATACATCAGTCTCGTCTCGGATGCTTAAAAGGCGGTCTAGTCTCGGTTTCATCTCGGATGCTTAAAAGGCAGTCTCGACCGAAAATTTTCTTGTCTCCTGATGGCCAGCCCTACAGAGAAATATGAAAATAAAAAAAAATCAGTTGACATTAGGTATCGTTTATAACAACTGTTATCGGCAAAATTTAATTTACAAAAATATTGATCATGCGATTAATAGTGATTTGTAATTTAACTAAATCGTTATAAACGTTTTTGAGAAAAATATTTGTTTGTATACTGACTGGTTGTATGAAGGTAGGTACCGTTATTTAAGGGTACGTATAGCGTTTGAAGAAAATCGCTTCAGTGGTGTAGACTGAAGGTTATGATTTACAAACAGACAGACTTAAAGACAGAATTGCGGGATCCACTTTTCTCCACTTAGAATTTTTGTACGAATCAAAAACATAACCTAACAGTATCTACATTTATCGTAAGTAAAACTTTGTCATCGGTACGCCATTAATTCTGTTGGAAATGGATGATTAGGTGTAGCTAAGCACGCATTTGCACGTGCCGACCAGCGTGATTCAGAGGCAAACAGAGTAGAGGTTGGGGTCCAAAGGTTAATTAAATGTGAATCAAATGATGACAGTAACCAAATTCTTTAAATATTAATAACAATAAATACTCTAGTGCAGATACGATCCTTTAGTTAAAGGAAAAAATCCAAGATTAATAACAAATAGGTATGTATCTACTATCTATTTGTATCTTGTACTGTACGTACCAGGGAATGTTTTAAGAAAAATTAAGAACTACCAAAAAATCATCATTGAACAAAATTATACAGAAAGTGTTCGTTTTAATTTAAATAGTTTTCTTTGCTTGACGTAGTCCGTCTATTGGCTGGCTATTTTATTGACACTTTCTTAATTTGTTTGTTCTTACCGAGGGTTATTTTACCGCGCGGTCTGATATACATTCCAATAAAATGCGTCAACTAGGTATGAATTCAAAAATAATTTATTTTTAGAAAAGCTATTCAATATAAGTTTATTCTCAATTTTTGTAATTAAAATTTGAACTTTTGCTACAAATTCCTCAATTTTGGTGTCAAAAGATTTATGCTTAAATTTGTTTGATTTGCTTGCTTACAAGTTTTTTGTCGTTATTAAGTAATTGAAAAAAAAATTGTTGAAAAATCATAAATACGGCGCCGGTCCTCAAAAATGTAGGCTTCTGTTTGAATTTCAATTGAAATTGCATGTAAAGTCGTTGAGGCAACACAACCAAGTGCGCTTGTTCTGTGGTTATATCAGTATAAATGGTATGGTACGTAAACCTATACAATGTTGTTTGGGCCACAAACTCTTTTGAAGTAAGATTCGTATTTTCTTAAACTGACTAAGTATTTAAAATTAATTTGGCTTCCAATGATCAGAAGTAGGTATCCTGTTTATAAGTAAAATATAAACTACAACGCAAACCAGATCGTTTTCAAGTTATTCTATCTAAATCTATTGCAACACACTTTATAACAATTGAAGTCAATTATGGTTCTCATTTTAACTATTCACCTTTTCTTACCGTTTATCTAGTTTAAAGGTATACCTACACAGAAACGTACCTACTGTACCTATTCTCATAATATTGTATGTCCCACAATATTATAGACCCGGAAATGAACACACAACTACAATAGACCCAATCGTTTCTCAAAAGACATTTAAACTGCTATCCATACAAGAACATTTTGCAAGCCTTTAACATAAAGTATGTCTTTTGCCACATAAGGTTTCCCATAACAACACGATTCGACCCCAAGTGGGCATTAACACACACATAACTTGTCAAAACTGGATTGCAATTGCATTCCTTTCTTCCTCTCTATCTTTCTTACTCTATAGGAAGGACATAATAAAACAAAGGTATTCGTAATTAAACCGCAATACGTCTGCATTTGGATTATGCCTGGCTACATTCGTATACTTGACTAGGTTAGTTACCATTTAGGAAGTACAAAACTTTGGTTAAGGGGTTAATAACTGTAATCAATTCTCAGAAATCCGAGACCTAAATTCAGCCTCATTGTGAATAAAAACTGTTGTGAAAAACGATAAATAGATTCATAAATTATTATAGTAAAAAAGAATGTTACGTCAATAGAAGAACGAAAAGCTAATCAAATTTACAAGATGCTAAGATTGCAACTCATAGTATAGGTATAGCCCGTGTGCCGTACTGTCGTCCTAAGTAAAAGGGGCACATCTCTATTTTTGTAGTTTTGAGATAAATGCGTTTTACTGTTTTTGGTTTCTTTGAAAACCCTACGAAAATGGATTTATTCCTTTTCATACGTGATTTTGAGCCATTTGCAGTTCGAAATATGATATTTTCTTTCACCAAAATTAAGATACTGTTTAAAGATTCCAAATATGCTACAAACTCAATTTTTGGTTTTTGGCGCGTAGGCCCTTTTTACTTAGGACGGCAGCGTAATGACAATGTGTTGGACTTTCACGGCATATGTATGCGGATTAATCCTATTGACGACTATTATTCAAGGGTAATGCCTCTTGCGACGAAGTGACAAACTTACCTTGATGTCAGGAGTGATAAATGAAATATGAAAAACAAATCGGAATTTTACCAATTTTGTTGAATTTTCCAGTAAAGTCTAGAATTTTCATATATCGGGGTCTAACATGTGACATAACAGTATTATGTAATTTGTATATATCCGCTCAAATTAGGCGTGTTCAGAAAAAGGCGATTTCAGAAGGCTTCAGGACATTCAGTTGCCTGAACAGGATTTCTCAGTAAAATAATCTCAGTTTGGCTGTAAAAATACTGAGAAAAAATGTTGAATTCACGTGCTCAATTTTTCTGACCACGCCCATTATATTATCACACTCCATACACTGACAAAAGTGACTTTAGCAACGTTTTGATTGTTAACGTCACAAATACAAGTAAAGGTACTTAAAGGTACTTAATATAAAATTTTTTGAACAATGAACAGTATCAATTTATCACCCTCTTGATAGTCCACAGTTTTAATGCTGAATAGGTGTATTTGCTTCAAAAGATTTTTGATTGAATTGAATTCAAATTTTTAATCAAAATTAAGAATAAGAATTTTTTCTCTTTGAATACGAAATTGATTTTCGATTAATACCTACGTACGATTACGATACATGCTATATCTACGTTTCATCTGTATAGGTGTTTCATTGAAGAATTAACTAACATCCATTCGTCCTTTTCAACCTCAAGAGCTAGGTACACTCCACACCCAAACATGGCCCACAAATCATAAAACATTTTACTGATAAAGAAAAAGGAGACATAGCTCCGGTAAAGCATCACTCAACCCTCGCCATAAACTTTTAACATCAGAGGGTCTTTCTGGTGGTGAGATATATGTATGTGAAGGCAATCGCCCCTGTTTGTTATAAACAACTTTACCTTTTTTTATGTATATTATTTCAATCGTTTTTATTTGCCAAAATTCTGATTTTTGTTAGCACATGCTTGGGTAACGTTAAACCACAGAAAATAAAACTTTCACAAAACCAACACAAACAAAAATTAAACAATCATTAAAATGTTGCTGCCGTTATTTGGTGGAGTTTGAGTAGGTAAAAGTTTTTGCGTAGTTTTTAAGTGTTTTCAACAATGGATTAAGAAATCAAATTCAATATTAAATTAATCAACCATGAAAAAATTGCAAGATTTAATCGCTGGGTGCTTGGCTAAAACATTTATTGCTTTGATGTTATCACCATCATCGACGGTTTTAATACTTCGACTTGCTTCTCATTAACAGCCAAACGAATTTTCACCGCATCTGCTTCAATACTACCAAATGAACCAGCGCCTTTTGAACCTTCATCACCAAGGGGAAGAAGGCGTAATGATATATGGGCCACGATAGAATATAAGGGAACTATAAACTTGGCAGTTTAACGTATAAAAATGACTGATTTTCTGTCATCTTCGTACCACAAACTCTTGCCAGAAGCATTTTTTCCGCAAACCAGCGATCTTTTTGGACAAACCGCATTGATTTTCAACAAAACAATGCTCCTTTTCATACACCTCGAGTGCTTAAATCATTATTTTAGGGCAAAATGTTCTATTGCTGCCTTGGCTTCCTATTCACAGGACTTCAAACTAAAAGAAAATATATTGGGATGATCAAATGAAATGTATACGAAAAACAAGGAAATGCGATGACTGATTCACACCGTTAAGTTGGCCTTCAGTGAATTTTCACTTGATTATCTGAAATCTCTGTATAACTCACTTAAACATCGAATTTTGGAATTAAGTTGGTGGCATTTAAACACATTAATTAAATAAATTAGTCTAAACAAAAAAATTCGTTTTTCTTCAATTTTGTATGTGCTTCTTACTTTATGAAACGGAAAATTTACTTTAAAAAAGTGACTCAGCTAACATTTATTTTCTTGGGTCTTGGCTGCCGTTAATTTTTGTTCTTGAAGTGCGAGCGTAGGTTTTGCTATGGCACATTAAACAGCCTCTTTTGTGTCATACAAAATTTCGATCTCTTTGGGGTATAACACGAGATATTTCAAAGTCATTTCTCAAAAATTACTACTTCTAACCTTATGACGTGCAGGTTATATGTGACCGACACGAATCGTCGTTTAGAGAACATTTATTTTTCTGTCAGGTATGTGCCTAGTTAGTACAGTCAGAGCATATTTGCTTGTGGATGCAGTTTTAAGGAAGTTCCATTCATGAGTCATATTTCTATTCGATAAAATTTTACAGAAAAGCTGGCTCCTTGAGATTAATTATCTTCCCTTGTGGTA
Source organism: Melangyna quadrimaculata (assembly GCA_949320155.1). Taxonomy (NCBI): domain Eukaryota; kingdom Metazoa; phylum Arthropoda; class Insecta; order Diptera; family Syrphidae; genus Melangyna; species Melangyna quadrimaculata. The sequence continues at coordinate 82,100,046 of OX439484.1, read as the reverse complement.
GATACTTGCAGGTTACAGCTTTTATCTGGTATTCCATATACACCTCCTTCTTAATTGATTGAAGTCGAACTGACGGAAAATCTAGCCAACCCATTATTTTTAAGGCCATGCTTTGAAAAGATTAAAACCAAAATGATGACAAAAACGAATTTTCAAAAATGTATTAATTCGAAAAGTTCGTACACTCAAAATCGTTTTGGCATTAAACTTAATGTTGGATTAGGACCAGACGATCACACTGTTGGGCCGATCTTCGTTTCATTACCAGCTAACAAGCTGCCTTGTTGGCACAGATGGTGTTTAGTTGCGGACTTCAGTGTAGTATCTGGGAACACTGTATAAAATATAAGAAAGTAGTCGATTGATAATTCTGTCGATTTACTAGCTCTCAAATATAATATTAGTTTCTACGGAGCTATACGCACGTCACTCGATCTAGGATATTACGGGTCCTATTGAATGTTTTCCTATGTCCAAATCCTATTGAGTTTTGTTGTTTTATTTTTCAAAAGGGTGACTCAAAATAAATGATGAGGATAAGTTCAGAAAACCATGATGAGAAAGCTCATGATGTTTTTTCCTCTATTTTAATTGACTTAATAGTTCAAAATTTGTTCACTTTTACCTGAGCTTTTTTCGGAAAAGACTCGAGTAAACTTGAAATTATCATCATTAAATTTTATATTTTTTTTTCTGAATTGTACATTATACCAGCGATTCCCAAACTTTTTAAGCTTTGGAACCCTTAACAAGGTCAAAATATATTTGGGAACCCCGACTCTTAACGATAGCAAAAGATGAAAAACAACACATTTGATTTCAAAATCCATTTTTTGTTTCATGTGAGTGTGGCTCGTAATGTTCTTATGAAATTGAGTGTTGTTGTTTCATTTTTTTTTTGCTTGTTTTTAATTTTGAGAAACTTACACTTCGCTTAAAAGATGTTGTAAACGTGAAACATTTTTATGATTACATAACGTGAGCTGGGTAAAAATTGGCCTGCTTGGTGGGTGAATTCGGTCAATAAATGCACATTTTTTCTTTTTTTTTATTAAAAAGAACTTTTCTAAAAGTCTAAGAGCCCACAGCAGATTTGGCGTACGAAAGTGAACCAAAAAAAAATTATATGAGTCGAAAGGTGCATTGAGGCTGATAAAAGAAATGCAAGTCTTGCAGCCCTAGGTGGCGGCTGTTAGATGCAAATTAGGGGCAATTTTCTAAAAAATTGACTTTAAAAAGAAAAAAAATTATTAAAAAACACCGGTAACATGTACAATATCCTGTTATATTTTCTTGAAATGCCAGAAGCCCCTTCTTTCATTTCCTTTTTAAATAAAGTTCTTTTAATGAATAGTTTTTGAAATATTAATGTTTGAACTCAAAATTTTGAAAAAAAAAAATTAAAAAAATGGTAAAAAATATATTTTTCGCAAAATTTTACGTATTTAAGTACTATTTTTGTTTCCAGAATTCAATGCCGTTATCAATTTGTAGTTGAAAACTGAAAACCGGGTGGTTCTAGGACTTTTACTTTTTAAGATATTAAAAAGTAAATAAACCAGCTTTCTCATAAAAATAAGACAAATCCGGCTAAACTATCATTTCAGCAACTACTTAAAATAGGAAAAACATTCCGAAAAAAATTCTCACATTTTTGAAACTTGGGGGGAATATCACATTAACCATAAGAATTAAGAGTCCATAAAAATATCTGTACCCCACGGGTGTTTTTTGGAGGGGAATAGGGGGAGGTATGACTTATCGAAATTAAAAAAATATATTGGTATAATTTGGACATTATGATACATGATATCATAACATCACATGGTATTTTTCAATTCTGAATCTAATGACATCAAAATTAAGGCGATACAATAATCCTAAAAAAAGTTATGGTCCATTTTATCCAGAGAGGACTGTTTTTCAGTAAAACTGGTAAGCTATTAAAAAATACCTCGAAAAGAATGGTACATTAATGAAAATTTTTATAAATATTCAATTTGCCTATTGACAAACGAAACATTTTTAATAAATTTCTTCCCATTCTTGGGATAGGTGTTGTGATTAAAATTTCATACCTTCTCTTTCCCTTAAGAAAAATACCCTTTCGTCATAGATATTTTTATGGACTCTTTTGATCCTTTATTCTGACGAAGTAAATATTTATAGAAATTTTCATCAATGCACCATTCTCTTCAAGGTATTTTTTTAATAGTTTACCAGTTTTACTGAAAAACACTCATCTCTGGATAAAATGGACCATAACATTTTTTAGGATGATTGTATCGCCTTAATTTTGATGTCATTAGATTCAGAATTGAAAAATACCCTAAAATCATGTATCATAATGTCCAAACTATATCAATATAATTTTGTAATTTCGATAAGTCATACCTCACCCTTTCCCCCTCTAAAAAACGCCCGTGGGATACAGATATTTTAATGGACTCTTTTGATTCTTAATTCTTATAGTTAATGCGATATTCCCGCCAAGTTTCAAAAATGTAAGAATTTTTTCAGCATGTTTTTCCAATTTTAACTGGTTGCTGACATGATAATTTAGCCGGATTTGTCTTATTTTTATGAGAAAGCTGGTTCATTTACTTTTAAGTCCTAGAGCCATCCGGTTTTCAGTTTTCGACTACAAATTGATAAGGGCATTGAATTTTGGAAACAAAAATAGTACTTAAATACGTGAAATTTTGCGAAAAAAATATTTTTTACCATTTTTTTTTATTTCTTTTTGTCAAAATTTTGAGTTCAAACATTAATATTTCAAAAACTATTCATTGAAAGAACTTTATTTAAAAAGGAAATGAAAGAAGGGGCTTCTGGCCTTTCAAGAAAATATAACAGGACATTGTTCATGTTACCGTTGTTTTTTAATAATTTTTTTTCTGTTTTAAGTCAATTTTTTAGAAAATTGCCCCTCCCACCTAAAAGCCGCCACCAGGGACTGCAAGACTTGCATTCCTTTTATCAATTTTAAAACACCTTTCGACTCATATAATTTTTTTTTTGGTTCACTTTCGTACGCCAAATCTGCTGTGGGCTCTTGGTCTATAGTCTATTCCGCTTTATTTCTAAAAATGTATAATTTAATAAATTAAAAGTGATTGCAATAGCTTCATTAGGATAAATTAGGAAAAAAGTTATAAGCTTAATAATTTTTATTAAGAAACCTTAAAAAACACGAACAAATGCAAAAATAACAACAGAAAAATAATTTGTACGCAGTTATGTGGAATATTATGCAAATCGGATTTGCTTTGCTTTATTAATGTAACAATAAAACAAAAAAATTATCGGTAATTGCTTTTTATAAAAACTAACATATGATCGGATGGCATTGGCCTTCTTTTTGAGTGGCTGGCCACGACAAATTATCAAAAAAATGCATCAAAATTTTAAGAAAACTTGTCAGAAAAAGACGTACGAAGCTTATAAGTACAATGTCATAATAAGGCTGCAAAAGAGCAGAGAAAGATTGATTCTCTTAATATTTTGTCCAGTGAAATTAACAATCCATGTATTTAAACATAAAAAAAGATTTAAACTCTAAAAAATAAATAAAAAATCCTCAGTATAAGAAAATGTCTTTGTAATCAATTAGAAAGGCATTATTGATTGATTAGCCATGAGATAATAAGGAATACGTTTTTTTGCGTTCAATGTAATCTGTAACTGCAGAATAACTTTGGCCACCCAATTTTTTTATTTTCAAAAATTAAACTAGCTAACTAATTTGTTTTAAATTAACTAAACTTGTGCAACAAATCTTTACTCTGTAACAAAAATCTCCAAAAGCAATTTTTTTTTTAAATGCGCGTGTCACTCTGTTTGACGGTACTATAAGTAATATTTTTGTGTTTTTACTGTTTGTGCTTCGAGAAAGTCGCGGAACCCTGAAAACTCTTCGGCGGAACCCCAGGGTTCCGCGGAACACAGTTTGGGAACCGAGGCATTATATTACTATACAACTTTCCAGAAATATCCCCGACCGTAGCTGTTGAGTAAACAAAATTACGGGATTTTAGTGTGATTTTTTTTTTAATTTTTGGGAATTCTTCGTTTCATTAAAATGCCTATATGTTTGGATATAATTGGTAAAGGAATAAGATTGGTGCGTCAAATGATTGATAATTGTTTTTTTTTCCTAAATAATAAAATATAATACAAAATATGTTATACGATAAAAACTTTTTAAAAATACACAAAAAGTCAAACTTTTAGAAAAAAAAAAATAGTCGTAGTAGTTTTGTTTAATCGTAAATTAATTAAAAAAATTGTCCCGTTTTAAGAATTCAATTGCGAAGAAAATCTCATTTTTAGAAATACATACAAATTTATATAACTGTGCTTGAGAAGATTTTACTTTTAACCAAAATCATTTTTTTTTCATGGTTGTCTCTTGAATAAATTCAAAAAATTTTGAAAACGGTAATTATTTTATTTATAACCAAACTGTTTAGATAACGCGAAATTGAATAGTTAACAAAATAAATTACTTTTTTTTTAATATAAAGATCCGTTGACTGTTAAGTTGGAACGATAAGAACTGTACAAAAAAATTTGCAAAATTTGTACTTCTTCAACGTTTCATAAAATGTTTGTCAAGTTTAAGACACTATTTACAAAAAAAAAATTCTTTTATTTTATGTTAAATATATTTTTGCGTAGTTTGATGTACACTCCAATTCACTCGTTTAAATACAGATTTTTTTAATTAGCTTTTAACGATATGAGAATTAAGACTCAAGGAAGAATTTTGAATCCTCCTAGAAAATTGTTAGTCTTATGGCTCTTTGAACAATTTTAGTCAAAATATCAACCTTATTTTTTGTGTCATTCGTTTAAATACATCTTTAAAAACAACCAAAGTAGCTCAGAAAATCGTTAAGAATAGTATGCAAAAAATCAAACAATCAACAGTTGAAGACATTGTTTCATGAATTTAACAATTTTGCCAAAAGGAAGTGTTCTAACCGAAGAGAATAATGCTCAAATTCGAGACTATCAGGAGATAAAATTCTTCCTGAATCTTAATCCCCATATTACACTTTATAAATTCTATTATTAGATTTGTCATAATTATAAAAGGTTAAAGAGAAATCGTTAAAAGTTTATTGAAAAAAATCTGTATTTAAACGAGTGAATTGGAGTGTATGTCTCAATTTTGTTTTGGATTAAGCCGTGCAAAGATTCAGTTTACATTTTCACTTTTTCAACGTTTACTAAAAATTTAAGGTGGTAATATATAAACAAAAATGTATATAGATTTATATTTTACCAAATTTTGCATCATTTGAAATTTAGGCTCAGGTTACCATTAGGCACATATACGCCAAAAATATAAAAAAATGTGTTTTAGATGTCCGCTGGGCCACAAAACACGAAAATGAAATTTATTTTGCGCGATAATAAATATTAACAAAGTTATAAACAATTTAAATTTTCACTATAAAAGGCTCAGGTTTCCATTAGGCACATACTATACGCCAAAAAATATAAGAAAATGTGTTTTAGATGTCTGCTGGGCCACAAAACACGAAAATAATTTTTTTTTGCGCGGAAATAATTATTAACAAAGTTATAAAAAATTTAAATTTGCACTATAAAACTTACATACATACAAAACGTAATGAAAAATAGGAATTGTGCTATAATCCTAAAAGTATGCAACACTTTTGATAATCATCAGGTATGAAAAAACGTGGGTCAAGTTTAAGGTAAGTTTAGTAGGCTCTAGGGCTGGCCACGAGACGAGACTCTGCGAGAATTTTGTAAGTCTCGTCTCGGTCTCGTTAAAATCGAAAATTTTCAGTCTCGTCTCGGTCTCGTGTCGCCCTCGTATAATTGAGTCTCGTCTCCCTCTCGTCTCCCTCTCGTCTCCCTCTCGTCTCCAAAAAAATACGATTTCCGGCCAACTTGTTGATTATTGGAACGAAATATTTTCGATTATAGTTTGAATACGTGCAGAAGAAAATAAATATTTAACTGAAATTGGATTTTTTAATTTTTTAGACTCTCGTAAATTCCGGTCCAAATATACAGTCTCGTCTCGGTCTCGTCTCGGTTGCTTAAAAGCCAGTCTCGTTTCGTCTCGGTCTCGTCATGCGAGACCAAGATCGAGACCGAGACTTTTCTCGTCTCGTGGCCAGCCCTAGTAGGCTCTGCATAATAAAAGTTAAAAAGTTTTTGTTTTTTAATGTCTACCACCAAGAACGAAAACCAGGAAAATGGGAATTAAGACTCATAACCTAATTGTTTAAGTTACTTTGAGCCACCCAAAATACTAACGGGTGATTTTTTAGCTGGTTTGTTTTGGCAACACTGGTTTTGACAGCTGACGTGTGTTTAGTACCTTGTGTCACTGTCAAACAGCTTCAGTTTGGTTTGCAATTTAACCATGGATCGTCTTACAAATGAACAACGCTTGCAAATTATTGAATTTTACTATCAAAATTCGTGCTCGGTTCGAAATGTTCATCGCGCGCTGCTTCCATTTTATGGTCGGCATTCTCGACCTTCTGAGCAGTCTATTTGGGAGATTGTGACCAAATTTCGCACCAAATTTACTTTGTTGGACATTAAACCACCAACACGTTTACGTACTGTGCGTAGTGAAGAAAATATTGCGGCCGTATCAGCTAGTGTGACAGAAGACCGCGAAATGTCGATTCGGCGCCGTTCCCAGCAGTTAGGCCTTTGTTACAGCACTACGTGGAAAATTTTGCGGAAGGATTTGGGCGTAAAGCCTTTTAAGATACAGCTGGTGCAAGAACTAAAGGCAGCCGACCTACCACAACGCCGAATTTTTGGTGAATGGGCTCTTGGAAAGCTGGCCGAGGATCCGCTTTTTTATCGAAAAATTGTGTTCAGCGATGAGGCTCATTTTTGGTTGAATGGGTACGTAAATAAGCAAAATTGCCGCATTTGGAGTGAAGATCAGCCAGAAGCATTGCAACAGCTACCAATGCATCCCGAAAAAGCCACTGTTTGGTGCGGTTTATGGGCCGGCGGCATTATTGGGCCATATTTCTTCAAAGATGATGCGAATCGCAGCGTTACTGTCAATGGTGAACGCTACCGAGCGATGATAACAAACTTTTTTTTGCCCGAAATGGAAGTTCTTGACTTGCATGATATGTGGTTTCAACAAGACGGTGCCACATGCCACACAGCACGCGAAACAATGGCGCAATTGCGAGGCGAGTTTGGTGAACAGTTAATTTCACGTTTCGGGCCGGTCAATTGGCCGCCTAAATCGTGCGATTTGACACCATTAGACTATTTTTTGTGGGGGTATGTCAAGGCTAATGTCTATAGGGACAAGCCCGCTTCGATTGACGCACTGGAAGCCAACATCCATGCATTCATTCGTGAGATACCGGCCGATATGTGTGAAAGAGTATGCCAAAATTGGACTCAGCGGATGGGCTACCTGAGACGCAGCCGCGGTCAACATTTGCATGAAATTATCTTTAAACATTAAATTGCAAGGTTCAAACTATCGATTCAAATAAATATTTCATTCATTTTTTCGAATTTTTTGTGATTTTTTTTTTTAAAAAGTTCTAAACCTCTTAAAAAATCACCCATTATTATTTATTACACTTAAACTGAAAGCATACACACTGACAACATAGGCGCCTGTCTGGCGACTGAGCAGAGCATACCCTTAGCGGAGCGAAGGAGTCGCGTGAGCGGGACAGAGGACCCGAAAAGGGAGTTAAAATCCTTAAACCCGGGAAGCGGGCCACCCAAAGTAGTGTTTAGTACAAAAAACTTTGATAACAGATCGACTGACAACATAGGCGCCTGCCAGATGACTGAGCATACCCTAAGCGGAGCGACGGAGTCGCGTGAGCGGGACAGAGGACCCGAAAAGGGAATTAAAATCCTTAAAGCCGCGAAGCGTCCCACCCAAAGTACTATTTATTAAACTTAAACTGAAAGACACATTTAATTGTATTTCTATATAATTTATAAATTGTTAATTATTTATAACCTTTTCAAGTTTTGTATTATTATTTTATATTAATACAATATTGTTTCGACAAGAAAAACCAACCATTTTGAACTGCATATTGAGTTAAAAAGTAGTTTTCAAGAACGAACGGTAGAAACTTAAATTGCTTATAACTTTTTTAATAACAATTTTCGCGCAAAAAAAAGTCTCGTGTTTTAGATGCTATTATACATCATTTGAAATTTTTTTTTTTTTTTTCGAAGCCTAATGGAAACCTGACCCATTTTCTTAAATGTACCGTTATATTTTTTTTAAATTTATAGGTACCTTAATTTTTTTTTCGTTATTTGTCTTTAAATAAAATATTTTTTTTGTTTTACAGAAGACTATTACGCAACACAAGCTTGTAAGATATATCAAACGACGCAGAATTAATTGGTTAGTAAAACTGTATTTTTAGTTTTTATTTATATTTGTTAAAAATTGCACATGATCGGAAAAAACCCCAAACAAATTTTTAAAAAATTCAATTTTTCAACTCTGAATAAAATTTTGACTATTTTTTAGGTTTTTTATATAAAAAAATGTAGCTACCATGATAAAAAAATGAATTATGTATTTTTTGAGATATCTTTTTTTGTGGAATGTACCGTTATACATATTTTTTTATGTGTCATCACTAATTTTTTTTTTCAATTGCTGATTACGAGGATTGCTCAACAGATAGATGCGGGACAGTTCCTCAAATACTTCTATTAAATTGCTCTACAACCCATGAAAATCCCAATCCTGTTACCAAAATTTAGGATTTTTGCACAAAGTTCCTGGGCTAAATGTGATCGTCTATTATTTTTACAACAGATTCATCAAGTTAAACTTGTTTGAAAAAAAAATCTACATTATCTTTAATAAGATATGTACAAGTACATGTCATACTCCGTTATTCTTGAACAGTCTTTTCTGAGTATTAAACAAAATACGGAAACTCACTTAAGGCAACACAACCATTATAATAAAAGAACATTAAAGCCTTAACGTACTCGTAACAGCATTAAATATAATTGGATGTAAAAACCTTATATTATTGATATTTCCAAATGATGGTTTTCCTTTAAGTAATTGAATGTGTTTGTATATAGCTACCAGCTACCAAGTAAGTATAGGTACCTAAGTAAAAGGATTTTCCGATTTTCACAAAGAACTTAGATTAAACTGTGCCAAAAACAATAAGCCCCAACAGCGCAAGAATTCCATCACAGCTTATTGGAAATTAAGATAGAGCCCGATTCCAATAATGGTAAGCATTTAAACTCCTCTCGCCTAACATAGAACTAACAGAACACCCCCATTTTACTCTTTCACTTAAATCACCGCATTAGATAAAAAATAAGTTTTTAAGGATTTTTGTTTTATATAAAATAGCTATAGGTTAGGTCGTATACACTTAACAGTATTGTTGCTTGTTGTTTTTACTTTGCTCTTTTTAAGCTAAAGAAACAAAACTTTTCCAATAATCATTTTTAACCTTAAACTGAAGCATCTAACCCTCAATCTTCTTCTTCTTGTTTATCCTTTTTTTTTGTTGTTGTCTATATCTTCTTGTATTATGAAAGCGAGCCGCATTGTAAACACGTTAAGCATTTATTTGAAAATTTTGAGCAAATCGATGAAAGGCGAACGGCAGCGGGGGCCAAAGTATTTTTTTTTTGTTTTTGGTTATAAACGCACTAACAACCCCTTTTTCGGCTTTGGGGATCATCATCGCACAACCCTTCAAAAACCGCTTCAAAGATGCAGGAGCAGAACCATATTCAAAGCGAGAATAAGGGGATAAAAAGATAGATCAGTGTTAAAATTCAATGTTAAACATCACAGAAGATAACTTTTTTTTTTGTTTTGTGTACAAAAAATAAAGGCGACGGCGACGGCGACGTTGGCGATGCGATGATAGTGGTGGTGTCGTTGAATGTGGTGGTGGCGCGATTCGGTCGAAGTGGTTGGATATGGTTTGGTTTGTCGGTGGAAAAAAATTACAAATGCTGACGAAGCGAGTTCTATTTTTTGAACTCTCATCGAAAACATGCTATCAGATGAAAAACAAAATAAAAAAAACATCGTTCGGAACGCAGATATGTGCTTGAAACGCCACATATGGCCCCAATATACCTTCAGGGGGACTATAGGGTGAGTTGATTGGGTGGCTCAGGCTTGGCAGTGCTAGGATCAACTGAGAATTTTTTTTAAAATACCACACATACAAGGGACGGTTGGCGGATGGAAATAGGTACACCTTATCGAAAATTAAATTGGCGATTGCACATGATAACACGATTATCACAATTGAACGAGCATGAAGTCAGCTGACAAACTTGAATCCTGTTGTGCCTCTGATGCCCCCCGTTCCCTTTTTCACCACCCGTCGTCGTCGTCGCCGTTGAACCTCTCGCTTTATCCGTCATCATCGCCCATATGCAGTAAAGACTCCCCTCCCCTCCCAACAACGAAAAGTATAACTTTTCGACCTTTTGGGTGTGAGAATGGGTGATTATTTTGGCGGACGACCGGCATGGTTGGCATAAGCTACATAAAGCTACAAGGCCGCCCAACACCAACACCGCCCATAAAACTGCCGCAGGAGATGAGTGGGCCAAGAGGTTTTATTTTGTGTGTTCATTTCGCTGCCAATAGTGTATATCTATACCGGGGTTCGATGTCAATAACAGTATAGTCACCTTGGTCCTGACTAATACATTCCTATCCAGAGTGACAGAATGTTTTGTCGTTCTGCTTGTTGATATGGGGGCTTAGAAGGTTGTAGGTTTTGAATATCTTTGGAATTTTTAAATAATCTCTAATTGCTGATACCTACACCCGTATATGGATGGATGGATTTTTAGTGGGTTCATAATAGGTATACAAATTTGATATTTTGTGAATTCAAAATTTGTTCTGTTAATTTAAGCATTTTTTGTCTTTTAAAACGTGATTTTCTTCTGCTAGAAACACACATTTTAGTGACTAACCGAGATACATATATTACAGGTAATATCACTAGCATGTTCATTTTTGTTCAGTTCTGCGCATGTTGTCAAAATCAATATTTAAAAATGGACACGACTGGATCGCATAAAACTTGCTCTTGTAGCTAACAACTTTAACATAGCTTGAAATAGTCAACTTACATATGTATTGGTTCCATAACATTATGATTTAATTTAAAAGAAAAAGTTTTAAAAACAATAAATGATTATTATAAATTAGTTATTTTAATACCTAAAATAGATAGAGCTAAAAAAAAAGTATGCCATCTGATTTGTTTAATAAATATGAATTTATGAAAAAAAATTCAAAAATCGTTAGAGCGGTTTTTTTTTTAATTAATTTATAAAAAAAATCTCGAACATATTCTAAAATAAAATTTGGTATGCCAATTTTAAGTATTTAATAAAATACAATTTTTCACAAAACTAAAAAAAAATTCATTGGTCAGTTTTCAAGATATTGAATTTTCAAAAATCCAAAAATTAGTTTTTCGGAAGTTTTTATATGCAAAATTGTTGAAATTATAAGCGACCTTTTGTGTAAAAATTTTGGTTGAAATCGGTGTAGAAGTTAACGAGAAATTTGAAAACCAAAAAATCGGTTATATGACAAGTACCGTTAATAACCGTTATAATTTTTTTTTTCTGTCAAAATATTAACTTTAGTAATTTTAGTACCTCGTAATTTTATTTGGAAAATCGTTAGAGCCGTTTTTGAAATAAATCAATTTTTGTATATTGGTTGTATGACAGGTACCGTTATTTTTTGAGCTAAAAAAAAAATTTCAATTTCTCCTCTAGGGAATCACATAAAAACCTTAAGTCCAAAGTTTGATGAAAATCGCTTCAGCCGCTTAGGCTACAGGTCGAGGTACAGACAGACGGACAAACAGACAGAATTCTTTTTGTACGAATCCTGAAGTTACCCAATACTACGTACATCGCAAGTAAAAAATTGAATTTGAAACCATCACAAAAAATTTGTTTTTGTTTACTGTGTACTTACACAAAGGGCAGCCACCTTGAAATTTGGAACGCTGCGCCTGATAATACCTTAGATATGTGTGCTGTAGTAACTAACAACCATATCTATTAATATTGACAATTTTTAGAGTAAAGCGGGGCAAGTGTGCGCAGAGCGATTTTCTCACAAAGGGGGCTGAATTTCAAATTTGTGGGCATGCAGAATTCCTTAGGTACATATCTGCCCTTCGGTGAAGTAGGTTGTATTTGTGCTTCTTTTGTCTTTGTTGTGATAAGGAGAGACGAATACAAAAAAAGCTAAGTTTCGCTAAAATTTGTATGATTTTTCAAATCAGTAATTGTATCGTACTACATTGCATTATATTTACTTATTGAATAAATTATATTAACAATATATTTCAATAAAAATTTTGATGTTTTTGCACACTTACCTCAGAATTAAGTCACAGAAATTTAGATAATAATATTTATTGATGGTAATTGAAACTTTTTTTTAACAGATGTCTCGATTATATAACAGACAAAATCCTGAAAAAAGCTTGTAACTCAAGCTGGTCTTAAGAAAACGTGGGGCCGCAAAAGAAGCGGGTATAAGCGAATTTGTCCTAAAAAAAGGACATATTCTTAATACTTCTAATACCTGGACCCTCCGGCTTGACTGAACAAAAAATATAAGCCTTATGAGAAAGAGTAAGAGATGGACTTCTTTTGTCCTCTGATGTGCCCGGAAAAGTATGAGGAATCACCCACGAAAGAATGGATCCTATGCTTTATGTGTGAAAGCGGGTGGCATGAAGAGTGCACTTCCAAAGAAAAAGGTAAAAAAGGGGTATTATTCTTGTGCAATTTTTTTTTAAAACTATTTCAAGTAGGTAGATAAGTTCTTTTTTAAGTTTGTCCTAAAATAGAAAGCAAGTATGATTTTTTCAAACTGTAAAGTTCCTTTATATGTATTTATTTTTACTTTTTAAAAAATACTTCAAGTAGATAGAAATGTTTATGGTTTTGTAAATGAAATATTATTGTACCTTAGCAATAAACGCATTTTGAATAATTGAATTTATCCTTAAGTCGAGTTTATTCCATACAAAAAAAATCGAATCTAAGATAGATTCGACTTGAAATTCATTTATTGCTCAGGGTCATTTATTTTAATTTTAACAAAAAGAAGAATTTATTAACCGCGTCTGTTAAAAGTTACGTTTTTTTGGTTCATAATTTATTAATTTTTATTTTTTGTATGTAGGTATTTAACGTCCTTTTTTTTTTAAATACATTTTCTATTGAAGTTGATTTTTTTTTTGTTATTTTGTTTTATCCGTAAGATATAATTTTTGAATTATTAAATTCAATATATAATTGGATTAAAGAATTTGAAAACATTGAGAGAAACAACCTGCGCATACTTACCCCATAGCATGCGCACGCTTACCCCTACATAGGGGCAAGTGTGCGGATTATGACTTATTTTGGGTTTTAGATAAAAAAGGTAACTAATTTTATAATTAACTATGGTTTTATACCTGTCATAATTAGAAACAAAAGCATGCACCTTTAAAATTCTTTTTAATATATATTATTTTTATTTCGCTTGGAATCTGACTCCAAAGTCTTAAGTGCGCACACTTTAGGGCTGGCCACGAGACGAGACTCTGCGAGACTTTTGTAAGTCTAGTCTCGGTCTCGTTAAAATCGAAAATTTTCAGTCTCGTCTCGGTCTCGTGTCGGTCTCGTATAATTAAGTTTCGTCTCGGTCTCGTCTCCGAAAAAATACGATTTTCGGACAACCTGTTGATTATTGGAACGAAGTATTTTCGATTATAGTTTGAATACGTGCAGAAGAAAATAAATATTTAACTGAAATTGGATTTTTTAATTTATGAGACTCTCTGTTAATTTCGGTCCAATTATACAATCTCGTCTCGGTCTCGTCTCGGTTGCTTTAAAGCCAGTCTCGTCTCGTCTCGTCTCGTCTTGTCTCGGTCTCGTCTCGTCTCGTCATGCGAGACCGAGATCGAGACATTTCTCGTCTGGTGGCCAGCCCTAGCACACTTGACCCGCTTTACTCTATGACTAAAACTTGTTTAAAATAAAAATTAGTATTATTTACTTTTGAGATAAACTAAACCTGGTTGTCCAATGGTTTTCTGGATTTATATTCGTAAAACTAGGTTCTTCACTCAAAAACCATAAATAAAATATACAAATTCCATTAAATGATTTAAAACTAAGCGAGATATGCATCTAAAGCTAAATATTTGATATAAGAAAACTTTTCCAAGAAATATTATTTGTTTTTTAAATTTATTTTCAGTATCTTCATACATAATATGTATGTACATATATTTACATAAATATTTAAATAGCAACATGTGTATCTTTTTACTCTGTTTTAAATCTGCTGAATGGTCCAATAAAATGGTGCCGTTGAGAACTATAACAGCAGACACAAAGATGAGAGAGAGTATAGAACATACATACCTATAAGTACGAATGCCTAACAAGGATACAAAATCTCAGAATGCTATTATATTTAAGGAGATGACAGAAGCAATAAATCTATCAGACATAATAGGGTGCCAGCCAAATATTCTGTTCAAATATCAAATTCTAAAAATGTGAGAGCCCTAACCCTGCATTAATTCACTCATACTTTCTCAACTCCCCCACATATTTTTTTTTTGTTTTTTTTTTTTGGAAAATTTTTCTTTGATGTGCTTTTGCTCACGCCATCAATCGATTCAAAAATAAAATAGGTTGTCATATTTGCGAGTGTTTACCTACATACCAAGAGTTCAGGTGCAGGTATTGTAAATCAGACAACACAGGTATTTTTTTTAAGGCTCCTTAAGTTTAAAGGGGTCTATTTTTTTAAGAATTTCAAAATTAAAATGAGGTTTCCTCTTCGAACTAATTTTTTAGTTTATTAAAAATCGGTTTTAGCAAAAACGACGCAATCCACCCTTTAAGGGGGGATCTTCTTCTTTATTTAACCGGCGATTGTCATGATCTCGAAGGGGGCTACACCTCTCCCATTCAACTGCTTTACCTATGGTTCCACTTGTGGGGTTCGCTGGGTTGATCTCAGAAATCGTCGACAGGCCTCCCGGTTTTGGATTGTTCCATGTCTGAAGCCAACTAAATGCAGGTGTAGTTGCATTTGTTTCATCCAGGAGTTTTTGCGCTTGCCTTTCATCCGCGATAGTGTTGGAACGTCTTGTGCTATTGCCTGTTGCACTGGGTTCTCATGGCATGAGAGTACCAGAGCTAAGTTGGTCATGCTGTATTTTGTCCAAGATGGTATTTTTGACGTGTAGGCTTCCCCGGATTCTCTTGATTCTCATTCGATCACGCTTCGCACTCCTGCTGTCATGCGAAGCATCTTCATTTCAGCTGCCGTCAATTTACTCTCATACTTCTTGTACATTGTCCAACACTGTGAACCGCATGTAAACGCTGAACGAACAACTTCCCTGTAGAGCTTTCCTTTTAGCTTAGAAGACGAAGATGGGAGAGTTTACCCGCCACTTCATCCACCCTACGCTTACGCGATGTTTGATGTCGTCATCACAAGATCTTTCCCTATTGATCATTGATGCAAGATATTTAAACTTTTCGCACTTGGGAAGCACTGTTCCGTTCAAATAGATGTCCGGAGTAGGCCTGTGTGGATCGGAAACTGAACAGCTTAGGTATTCGGTCTTTTTCGCGCTAATGCGGTATCCATTTCCCTCCAGAACATCCACCCATCCCATACATCAAGTGCTCGTTGCAGGGACACAGGACCTTCACTTATGATGGCACCATCGTCAGCGAAGAATAACTGATTCACTTTGGGGTCTATCACCTTATTCTCAAGCAGAAAGTCAAGGGCAGTAATAAAGAGCAAAGGACTCAAGACGCTTCCCTGGTGCACACCTACTCTAATTGGGAACTCTTCGGTGATTCCTGCGTGGTATCTTACCTTTGTTTTAACTTGCTCATACATGTTCATGACCATCCGCACGTAGACTCCTCCTCGTTGCCTTAGTCCAACCCATATCAGAGCTCGTAGTTGTCTGTCGAAAATGCTTTTTCTAAATCAACCAATACAATAAGCAAATCTCTCGAGCGATCCCGATATTCTTCCATTCTGATTCTTATACTCTGAATAACATCTGTGGTTGATTTACCCGAAACTAACCCGCACTGGTCGTCAAATAGCCGTATTATTTTTCGTAGTCGGCCATCCAATATCCGCTCAACGATCTTCATGGTCTATGACATCAGCTTGATCGAACGATAGCTGACGCAATTTCGTGTATCACCCTTCCCCTTGTAGATTGGAAGAAGGTAACTTTCCCTCCACTGGTTAGGCATTCGGTCGCCGCAGATAAGTTTGGAGATGAGAAACATGAGCCATCTAGACCCGATGTCTCCCATATTTTTCCAGAACTCAGAGGGTATCTCGTCTGGCCCAATCGCTTTACCCTGTTAAGGAGTTTTTCACCGCATCGCTAACTTCTTCGACTGTGATGTCGGCGACTTCTTCATTGTAAGGTGCAGCTGTTGGAAAGTATATCCTCGGAAACTGTTCATTTAAAAGTCCTTCACAATACTCTTGCCATCTGTGAAGAATTTTGTCTCCAACCTCAAGGAGTTGGCCTTGAGCGTTGTTAATGAATTTTGGTGAACGAATCTCCTGAGCATTTGTTTTTCTCTGTGCGGTGATTTTGAAAATAGTTGAACCCTTGTTCATGGTGGCATGTTGCAGTTCCTGAATAGCTTGGTTTGCATCAGCAGCCGGTGCAGATATTTCCTCCAGCTCCCGATACATGCTCTTCGTACTCCCTGTTTTTTTATTCACTTCCAATTAGCGTTGACAGTAAATATTTTGTTTGCTTATTTTTTGTGTAAAATTAAAAGGCGATGTACAAAACAAATATCCACAAAATTTTAATAAAACCTTTCTGGTGCAAAATCAATCTGTTAGCATTATAAAATGCTTTTGATTCGCTGAATACAAATCAGACCTTAAAATTACCCTATAATGTTTGTTTTTTTTTTTTTAATTTGATATTTGATTGGGATATCGCGAAAAACCTAAAGAAAGGATTAAGAGTCTGGATTTGGATTCAGTGAACCAAAAATATTCTGAAAAGTATATAGTTTTTTTTTCATCAGTGCTGAATGACAGTAGCTACATATTATTATTAAATTGATATTAGTTAAAATGACTAAGGCCTAATTTATTTACAGTCCATTTGTTTTGTCCTTTTAGCTAAACCAGCTTTAATAATTGGAGTTGTTAAATATTCTTCATTAAATTTAGCTTTTCGTTCACTTGCTGTTAGTTGAATACTTCACCTCTTATAGTAACTTTAAATTAAAATCTGTTTAAAAATATCCCAGGGATTTTATCGTTGCTGTGAATAATTTAAATGTCAATAAATCAATAATAACGAAAACTTCAATTGATTTTTAGTTTGAAATAGATAAAATAATAAATAAAATGTTGAAAAAACGCATCCGTACCTCGAATTTCACAGTAACAGAAGAAGATATTCTTCTGCAGTGCGTTTTGCGACACGCAACAGTTGTCGAAAATAAAAAAACCGACGCATGCATACATAAACGAAAAGCAACGTGTTTGGGAAAAATTGTAATGGAGTTCAAATCCTTGTGTCCGAATGTTGTAAGTAATAGTGTTTTGTTCTGTTATTGCATTTTCATGGATACATAAATATGTTTATATAAAATATTGCAGGCTCGGCAAGGCAAGGCTCTTAAGGACAAATACTCGAACATTAAAAATATGCTTCGTAAGCAATTTGCAGGTGAAACGGTAAGTCGTCTAGCAACTGATGGTGGAAAGGAAATACCAAAGTGGCAACCAAGAACTGAAGCAATGGCTGATTTGGCCAAACACATTTCAATTTCGATCCATGGTACATCTCGAATATTTGACGATGACGACGATGATAAACCACAGGATACTACCTGCCCTTCTTTTAAAGCATTAGATGTTGAATGTAATGAAGATCAAAATCAGTTTGAACCGACATCAGTTATTACGCAAACGGTTGAAATTCAGCAAAATTATACTGATAATAGTGTTTTGATCCTAGATGATATTGTAGTTAAGGATCCAGTTCTGAATCCAAAAACAACAGATCAATGCTGCGAAAGGCAAACAAGAATAAATTGAAGCGGCTATTGTCTGGAACATCTTCATCAAACGGGGAAAAAGAAGATTCCATACAGAATTTGAAAAAAAAAACTGATTGAGAGAGAGTTGTAAATGCGTGAAATTGAGCATCAAACACTCTTCAGTCAACAGCAGATTGAGCATGAAGCACGCAAATCTTAGCTAGAAGCTCAAAAAATGGATTTCGAAACAAAGGTAAAGTTGCGCGAAATAAAAATTGCGAAGTTTACTAAGGAGAACAATGATGAAACAACAACAGATTCTGAATAAAAATGATATTAATATTATGTACTGTATGTATTTACATACATATGTATATTATGTATACAATGTTCATATGTATGTATTCCTTTATTTGTCTAATAAAACATTTTGGGTTCAGTATGTTATTTTTGGTTTTCATAATTAAGCTTACAGATTTTGGAAGTAATTGTTAAGTAAAAGATCACGTGCATTGTTTCGATCATTTCGTTCAGCTGTGTTAATATTCGGAATTTCCGTCGCAGCAATCATTTCGTCAAATCCTTCCAGTTCAGTTGGTGGTAGATTTTCTTTTTCATCGAATGTAATATTATGTAGTACAGTACATGCAATGATGACTAATTTGGTTGTGGTCTGTTTAAGTCGCATGCCCATTGACAACACTGGGAATCTTCATTTTATAACGCCAAATGTTCGCTCTATGACATTTCGTGTACGAATCTGACTTTCATTGTACAGATTTTTCAAATCACTATCAGGATTGACAAAAGGAGTCGCCAACTAACTTGTGTTTCGATAGCCCAAGTTGCCAATGATTATGAAATGGTCAAACTCACCCCGTTCCAATTTCATTTTGAGTAATTGAAAATAGTTTGGTCATGCGATGCACCAGGCCAGCGTGCGACAATATTTATAATTTTCATGTTATCCGCACAAACTGCTTGTTCGTTGAAAGAGTACCCGCCCTTTCGATTGCTATAATTGTCTGCATCCTCCCCACCCGGAGATAGAATTTTGACATGAGTCCAGTCAATAGCTCCCATCGTTCTCGGAAATTGGGCAAATTTATAGAACTCCTCGCTAGCTTTAGCCGTTTCAAAATTAGTGTGGAGCATCGGAATTAATCTCGACCGATTTTTGGCAATTGCGCGCGTAACTTTTGGCAATAAAATGCATACGGAGGAGATACTTACACCAGCGACGTCAGCAATAGAGATTTGCATTGACCCAAGTGCATAAAAACGTAATGTTATCAGTAATTGCGCGATTGGACGAATATAACGGGATCTATGTAAAAGCATGCAAAATTTGATTGAAAATTCTGTATTTGGGTAGGCATGTATATACAATTTTGTAACTTTTGAAGAGAGTTCTCCAAGTCTGGTCGAATAATTTCGATTAATTTCGAATAATTTCAAGAACTTTAACCACAGTTCGATTTGTCAAACGGAAAATATTCATCATCCCATTTTTCCATATGTATTCTTTCCATCATTCTATACTGCCTGCGTTCAGGTACGAGTATTCCATTTTGCAATTCAATTATGTAGTAACTATTTTTTTAATAAAATAACACAATTATTATCGCACAAACTTCAAACAAGATAACCAATCAAAACAAAACTGACAGTTATAGCTAATGAAGAGTGAATAAACAGAAATGCTCCATAACACCTCCTTTAGTACTAAAAGTGCTAGTGCTAGTATGGTAGGTAGTTGTTTTTTTTTTTTTGATATACATACTAATTTTGTCTCATATTTCATGTTAAAAGAAAATTATCGGTTTATGTTTGTCGATTATTGAAATTACAGTTTTGCGATTAATTGTGATTGTTAATTCTGATTGATTGATAAATATTAAAATTTGTATACTCAATTCTTTAAAAATCTGATAAACTATTTATTGATACATATTTGCCAATTTTCTACAGATTACCAGATTCAACGATAGTGAATATGGGAGTAAGTTTGAGCAGTCAAGCACTACACGCACACCAAGAAGCTGAGTTCTTAATTAAATATAGTGATGTCAAAGTTATACCTTGTTTGATGCTTCTTAAAGTTGGAGTTTGCATTTTTCACCAGAGTCTGCAAGATTTGTATTTCCAAAGGGCCTTTTTCATAGTCCGGACGTAAGCAGGAGAACCTCCCTCACACCTCTTCAATAAATGAAAGAACACGTGCCTAATGTACATTTTTCAGTATTATTTCATCTATTTAAGGGTGGTGGCAGTGGCATTAGAAAACGTTTTACCGGCACTTTTGGGCTTTTTTTTGGCACACAAGGGCGCATCGGAGAAAAAAGCAAAACAAAATTATTATGAAAACGACAAAATAAACAAAAAAAAAAAAATTTTGGCCTATCTGATGATAATTTTTCTACTTTTGGTAGCCAGGTAATAGAAAACAAAATATGTTTGTAGGTAGGTAGGTATTTGTTTGTATTTACTTTTGTACATATTTATGTTTGATGAAATATATTATGTAAGTAGGTATGACCAGCAACGTTTTACAAGGCTGATGGTGACTATTCAAGCAAAAGATATAAATAAATTATTGAAGAGAGAGTGAGAGGGAAGAGAGAAAATACAATATTGATGGAGTACCGAATAAGTTGGAATTGGTATGGCACTGGGACTGTTGGCAATTGAATGCGAGGGGAGTCTGGTCTGGTACACAATCATGTAGGTACAGAAAATAAGTTCTTACAGTGTAATTTAATTATGTTTACTTTACGGCACTTTTCTACTGGAAGTGGAATAGAAATTGGTTCATTAAAATTAGCGAATCTTCTATGATGGTGGAATGATTTTAATTTTTTTTTGTTGATGAGAGTAAGTGTCATCAAGGTAAAGTAGGCATAAATAAAACAACATAGACTTGGACTGGACATGGCTTTAATATGGAATGTTAATGTGTAAAGTATAATTTTGGTTTCAGAAATGGAAGATGAGAGTAAAAACGAAGTAAGCAAGGTTGTTTTTAAAGAAATTGTGTTGAACTTCGAACCTTAGAACCTTTGAACATTCCTTTAAAGCTTGATATGATCATTAGTTTACGGATGGATTTGGTTATTTCTATGGTAGTTTTTGTTTTGCTATTTAAACATTATTTAATTAAGGTAGCGGTTTGTTATAAATTTCTTTTTTAAATTTAAATTCTATTTAAACAATATCCTTGCACTGAAAATTAAGGCTGGCCACGAGACGAGAAAAGTCTCGGTCTCGATCTCGGTCTCGCATGACGAGACCGAGACAAGACAAGACTGTCTTTTAAGCAACCGAGACGAGACCGAGACGAGACTGTATATTTGGACCGAAATTTACAGAGAGTCTAATAAATTAAAAAAATCCAATTTCAGTTAAATATTTATGTATTTTCTTCTGCACATATTCAAACGATAATCGAAAACATTTCGTTCCAATAATCAACATTTTGTTCGGAAATCGTATTTTTCGGAGATGAGACCGACACGAGACTTAATTATACGAGACCGACAGGAGACCGAGACGAGACTGAAAATTTTCGATTTTAACGAGACCGCGACGAGACTTAGAAAAAAAACTCGCAGAGTCTCGTCTCGTGGCCAGCCCTACTGAAAATAATTTCCTAGGTAATATTGATAAAAACGTTTTTGTAGACTTTAACAAAACAGTTTTATCATTTTGATAATATTTTACCAATATGATCTAATCGATTTGTTTATTTCACAATTTTTTTTATAAATTTAATGAATTTTTATCAGTTTGACAAAAAATCCGCCACAAAAAAATACACTCCCTGTCACTTGTTTGAGGCCACTATATATTCACAAAAGTTTTTTCTCGATAAATACCTGTAGGAAATATTTTTCCTTTAAATGTTTGATACCTTTGAGTAGGTAAATATATTTTGCAATAAAAAAGTATAAATTTAAAGGGGTAACTTATAATTCCATATAATTTCACAAATTATAAGAATGGACTGCAGAAATGGGTATACAAAAATGCGTCACTTGATTGAGACCACTTGAAAAATCTTATAAAAAGTGAATAAAACTATAAAAGTGTTTTCCTTTTTTTTTTTGATTTTAAACATTAATGTATTATGTTTTTGTCAATTTATAATGAGTATGACCGCCATTTTTTGCAATTAGCTCTATTAGACGGGTTGGAATTAAATCATACGGTTTTTTGGAATAATCCAGTGAAATCTGGCTCCAGGCATCGCAGTTAGCTTCGACCAAGACGACCTTGTCTTCACACTGTCTACCAGCATCAGAAACTTTTCGAGATAGAAAGGCCCAAACGTTTTTGATCATGTTTGAGTCCGGTGAATAGGGTGACCATTGTAAAAGTCCAACGTTTTCCGACTGAATCCAGCTTCTAGCTACCCTGGAAGTATGGATAGGGGCGTTGTCTTGTTGGAATATCCAAGGTAAAGGTTCAAGTATATTCCTTAGCTTTGGAAAAACCATTTACGGCAGCCATTTGTAACTATTTCCGTTCATTGTTGTAGTTATAAATACAAATTCAATTGTTCCATAATAGGTGATAGCTCCCCACACCATTACACGTGATGTATGATTGTGTTGTCTTCACAAAATAAGTTCTTCTTTTCTTTAATCATGAAAATAAAAGTTGTAACCATCGGGTCCGCCAAGATTAAACTGTTTTTCATCTGAAATGACAATCTTTTTCCATGCGTTGCTACAGGCAACATGCTCCCTGGTGAAATCCATCCGTAGTTTCTTGTGTAGCTGTCGAGAACTGGTTTCTTTTTGATTTTCATACTCTTGATGTTACCACTGGTTTTAATTATCCTTAAAACCGTAGAAATACTGACTGATACCCCAATTTTTGACCTTATTTTAGGCGCTGATAGTGTGGAATTTGAAGCTAGCCGCTGAATGAGATGCTTTTCCGGATTGTTGTTGCTTAAGTTGTGCGTCCTTTTCATATTGTTTCATAGTTTTCAGTGTCTGCTAAATAGTTGTTGACAATGGTCTTACTTCTGTTCGGTCTCCTAGCGATTTCTCGGCCTGATAATTCCAGTTCCTTTAAAGCATCTATTGATCCTCTTTCTGCTACTCTCGACGTGTTTCCAGAGCCTATTTTAACTTGAAATTTAATATAAAATATAGTTTTCTATCCTTTCTTAAATATTTAAAACTTTTGTTTGAAAAAAATCGGCGATGTAAACTTTTGCCAATCAATTTTTGGAATGGCCCCAATCAAGTGACGCAACGTTTTATATCCATTTGCATTTACATAATTTGGGAAATTTTTATGAATTTTCCAAGTTAACTCTTTAACTTTATCCTTTTTTATTCCAAAAAATATATACCAACGTATCAAACATTTCTAGGAAAAATATTGCTTACAGGTATTTATCGAGAAAAAAAATTTATGAAAATACATAGTGGCCTCAAACAAGTGACACGGAGTGTATTCTCAATTAAACTAAACACGATTTGTAACTTTAACAAAATAAAACAGATAATTTTTTCATATCAACAACTTTTTTTGGGTAGCAAACAAAATGTTTTTTAGATCTACAAAAATTTAATTTTGTAAATGTTTTTCAATGCCACAAAGTTTTTGTTATTTTTCTTTTGTCAATTTGATAGAAAATCAAAACATTGAAAATAAGATTGTGATATGGATAAAACTATTTTATTTTTTTGTTTTTTTTTTTAGATTTGATTTGTTTTTGTTATTTTCGGTTCTGAAAAAAGTAAAAGTAAATAAACAAAATTGACTTGTAGTGAAATATTTTTGAGCTAAATAATCCCTTTATCAGTTTTACAAATAAATTTTGTCAATAAAACATGAATTTTTTTTTATAGGGACAAGTTATTGTGGTGAAAAAGTAGCGTACGCAGAATTTTGTTTGCGGAAATTTGTTTTGCTTTGTCTCAATTTCAGTGGATTTTTTTTAAGGTTTCACAGGTTTCATTCCAGAAAAAATATTTTATGCTCTATTCTACCAAATTTAGCTTACTAAAATTAAGAAGTATTAAATATAAAATACGATGGAGAAATCTCCGTAATAATTGGTCAAAATTGGTAAGAACACCACCGATTCCTTTGATGTTGAGAAAGGATTGAGGCAAGGCGACGCGTTATCATGCAACCTATTCAACATCGTTCTTGAAGCCATTGTACGCAACGCACATGTCAACACCAGCGGTACAATCTATCAAAAGTCCGTTCAATTGCTTGCATATGCGGATGATATAGACATTGTCGGCAGAACGAAGCGAGCTGTGGGAGGGTCATTTGCGAGCATTGAATCGGAGGCGGCTAGAATGGGATTGAGGGTTAATGAGGACAAGACGAAGTATATGCTGTCATCGAGAGAGGAATCTCAACATCGTCGACTCGGGCAAAATATCACGATGGACAGATATAACTTCAAAGTTGTCAAGGACTTTGTCTACCTGGGCTCCACTATTACATCGCAGAATGACATCAGTGCAGAGATCAAGCGAAGAATTACTCTTGCCAACCGCTGTTTCTTCGGTCTAAGAAGGCATTTAAGTAGTAAGGCCCTCTCTCAGAGGACCAAGGAGACTTTATACAAGACCCTAATCATCCCCGTCCTGCTTTATGGGTCAGAAGCATGGACACTGAAAGATTCGAATATAAATCTGCTAGGGTGCTTTGAGAGGAAGATTCTTCGTGTGATTTTCGGTCCGGTGTGTATCGAAGGAGTATGGAGGAGAATATTTAACGACGAGCTATACGGGCTATACAGCGACGTTGACCTGGTCAAAAAGCTGAAAATACATCGGCTGAGATGGCTGGGGCACGTGGAGCGTATGGACAGCAAGGCACCTGCCCGACGAGTCTTCGAATCCAACCCCGATGGGGTACGCAGCAGAGGAAGAACCTGTAACAGGTGGCGCAATCAAGTGAATGACGACATCAAAGCACTCGGTGTGCGCAACTGGAAGCGGCTAGCTAGGGACAGAGCTGGCTGGAGGGGCTTGTTAGTTGAGGCCGAAGCCCATCCTGGGCTGTGAGCGCCATCAAAAGTAAAGTAAGTAAGTAAATATAAAATATTTTATCTCTGGAATAATCCTTTATGCAGATTTAATCAAAAAATTGTCAATATGAAAAAATATTTTTGTTAAGTAAAAAAAAAACAAATTTTGTAAAGCTTACACATTAATTTTGTCAATTTAACAAAAGGAATATGTTACATTAACAATAATTGTTTATGTTAATGTTACAAAAATTTTCTTTTGCTGGTTCACCAAAAATTATTTCTCAGGTTAACAAAACTCTTTTGTTGAATAAGCAAAATATTTTTGTTAATTTATCAAATTATTTGTATTGAACGAACAAAAATAATTAGTTGAATCAACAAAAATAATTTGTTGAATCAAAAAGAAGAATTTGTTGAATCAACAAAAATAATTTGTTGAATCAACAAAAATAATTTGTTGAATCAACCAAAATAATTTGTCAGATTAACAAAATTCTGTTATTGAATCGGCAAAATATTTTTGTTAATTTAACAAATTATTTTTGTTGAATCAAGTACGTATTTTGACAAAAATTTTGTTCTATCAACAAAATATTTTAGTTGTAATGAAATTGTTTTGTAACTTTTATCAATTTGATAAAACCATTTTGTTGGACGTATATTGCCAGAAGTTTTATCAGCTCAATCTACATTTTTATCATATATACCTACAATCTATTTTCAATGTGGGATTTGTTTTTTATTGTAACTGATTAATTATCAATTTATCCTAAATAAGGTTTAACAGAGCTTCTGTTTATTCACATTCAATTAGCATTGACAGTCAATTTTGTGTTTGCTTAATTTTTTTTAAATCTAAATGTGCGATATGAATAACAAAAACCGACAAAGTTGAAAATACATTCTGGTGGAAAAATAAACGTTACTTCTGATTTTTTTTGCTGCACTGAATCCATATCCAGCCCTTTAATCCTTTCTTTAGGTTCCAGATATTCCCATCAAAAATCTTGCAAAACTCTGTTTTTTCTTCACTTTTAATTTGTTGAATTTCAAAAACCAAACATTATAGGGTAGTTTTGAGGTCTGATTCATATTAAGTAAGCAATCAAACAAATAACTATCAACGCTATGTAGTAAAAAATGAAGGTAGGTAGTATTTTATTATTGTTTTAATATTCAGTAAAGTTATCAATTTTTAGTCAAGCTTTTACAACCAAATGATTGTAATGCTTTTATTTAAAAAAAAAATAAACGAACTCATTCCCTTATAAAAAAGGCAAGAGTCCTAGTAGTCCAGGAAAATAAGATAAAAAATGTCCTTACTTCGAAAAATTCCGAAAAGGCTGAGTTTTGGAGGAGAGCTTCATTTTGTTGTCCTAAACATTTCCTGAAAAGTTCCTTACATTTGGGGTGGAGCTAAAAATGTTGGGCGGGGGCGGGTAAAGGTTGTAAAATGCACTTTTTTTCTAAATTACTCGAAAACCATAGGTTTGTACGTACGCATTGTAGCTCATAAAATTCAACAACAAAAAAGATTGTAATACTTTTTTTTTTACAATTGATGGATTTGGAGAAAAACGGTCGAGAACATTTGGGTGCAGTTTATTTAGTCAAAAAAAAAAAAAAATGTAATGTTAACTATATTTTTGTATGGGGATTTTTTTTGGAGGTTTATGTTTGGAAATATATTTTCTGTTAAAGAACCAGGTTTAAAGAGTGGTACCGGAAGGGAAATGCCGCCATCTTGAAAAATCCAATTTCATTTATTTTGCTTAAGAACTCCCGAAAAGTAAAATTATCTACAAAATGACATATTAACGAGCTCTGTACTGCAATCTGTTCATAAGTTATGGCGGTCAAAATTTCACTTTATAAAAGCAGAGAAATTGTGCCGTCTTCAACTGAAACCTCTGATTTTTTCAGAAATAAAATAACAGTGAAATTTGGTGGTTTTCTTTTAATTATGTCATTCCTTAAATCGATTGGGTATATATTGAAAGGTAGTTGTTCAAAAGATTTTTTAAATACTGTATATCTATGTACCAAATTTTTTAGACAAAATATTAAATGGATATGAGAAAAAATGAACTTTGGACGGCTATATAAATTAAGAACGAATATAGACGTAAAGAAGTCGTTAATATGTCATTTTGTAGATAATTGTATTCTGTACAAGTTGTTTTTAGATCATTTTGTGTAAAAACATTTCTCGGGAGCTATTAACGAAAATAAAAAAAAATAATTTGTTCAAGATGGCGGCATTTCCTTTCCTGTACCACTCTTTAAACTTGGTTCTTTAATAGAAAGTATGTTTCAAAACATAACCCAAAAAAAAAAAAATATAATTTATATCCTCCGAACTCCAATATTACATTTTATTTTTACTAAATCTATCAATTGTACCAAAAAAAGTGTTAAAATAATCTTTTTTTGTGTCATGAGCTACAATGTGTACCTACAACTTTTTCAAAAAAAAAAAAACTATAGTTTTCGAGTACCAACCTTATTTAGAAAAAAAGTGAATTTTACGCGCTTTACCCAACAAAAAATTATAAGCTCCAACCCATATTTAGGGTACTTTTAATTTAAGGAAATGCTTAGGACAAAATAATGAAGCTCTCCACCAAAATTCAGCTTTGTCGGAATTTTCTCGCAGTGAATATGTTATTTTCCTAGACTATAGTGCCATACCCAGTTACCATATCCGAGTGTGCGACTAGATGATCACCCTAAGGGATCAGATCGTATGCGTCCTGGGCAAATCAGCAAATTGCTTAGCGTAGCATGCTGCATCCGAGCTCGGGCGTAGGCGATGATCCGTTGGGAGATCTTTCACCAAATGCCCTCATTATCTTAAAAAATGTTTTTTTTAATCCACAGGTCAAACGAGTTATGGTATCAAAAATTATGAAATAATTTGTTTCCACTTGCCCATATTAAATTTTCTATCTTTTCTAGACTAATATCCTATGTAGCTTAAGCAAAATGATAAAATAAAAATCGTATTCCTGTTATCACATGACATTTTTAGTCCTGATGTTGTTGTTAAAGATAGTTTTTTTTAATGTATTTTAATTGCCCCTTCGTCTTAAAGAAATCGCACCCTTCTATATAATTTGTTTTCTTGTTTTGAATCAATTTAAGTATACACGATCTAGATTTTAACCATATATTATTCAAACAAAGATTTTTTTTTCTTTGGCTGGCGAGTTTCCTTTTTAACCGATAAAGTTTCAAATGAAGAAAACGATGCTTTTTTACCTATTATTAGCTTACTTTCATTTTAGTTTTAGTTTTTCTTAGATGCCTCGGAAATGGAATATACATATGAACATTAAAAAAATGATAATAAAGTTAAAAATACTTCAACAACTTTTTGCCGCCAATAAAAAATTTTAACACTAAAGTTTAGTTTTGATTGAATTGAAAAAAAAAACTTTCATTTTATATTGTCATTGAGTTTGTATATGATTTTATTACGTAAACTTACTACCAGTACTTACATGCATAGGGGCCAAAACGAGAGGTGAGTACCTACCCGAATTTGAAAATGAAATGTGAAACGGTTCAAAATCAATTTCATTTCAAAAAAAATCATTTCCCAATGTACATAGTACCTACGACCACTAGGAAAAACAAATAAAAGTGTTGAAAAGTTTGACATTATTTGTCTATTAATTTATTTTTACTAAAATTAAAATAAAAAAAGCTGAAGGATTATTTTGGATGTACCAATAATTTATGAATGTTTGAATGTTAAACAACTACTAGAGTGGGCTACCACGATTGCATTTGGCTGGAATTATTGCAATTTCATGGCTGCCACATCACCATTCATCAGATTCCTTTAGTTGTGCTTATAGACTATACATATGTTCAAGTTTAATTTATAAATTAGTGCCGTCAACTGGTATTGAACCTAGAGCAGCTACCTCTGAGGCCTATGCACTATGCCAGGCTAAAATCAACAAACTTTGGAATTAAAACAGTTTTCGTTACTTTTTTATTAAAAATACTTTCAATATTGAATTTTTTTTTTTTTCATTCAAAGTGAGTATCACGTGGAGCATCAATTATGGTTTCATAATAAATATTCAAGTGAATTTGAACCGCATTAATTTTTTATTTCACAAAGTACTAGGCTTTATGCTAAAAAATGAAAAATAACATGTAGAGATTTTGACAAAAAAATCGGTTGACTTTTTGTTACAGACTTTTTTAACTTTTTTCATCATAACTTTTTTACAAAAACATAATAAAAACTATTAATGTCGTTTATCAATATTTTAAAAAGAAAAATCTAAAAGAAATTGATTCATCGCAGACTCCCCAAGTCCATTTTTAAACTTTTCAATTACAAAATAAAGGCCCAAAATTTTAAACATCTTAATATTAAGGTTTTAGTATATGATGCTACTTAACATTTCTCCAATTTTTTAACAGTTTACTAAAATTTTCTGATTTGTAATTACTTTTTAACTATCATGATACCATTGAGTTTATACACATAGAGGAACCACGTCAGAGTTATAATATCACCAATGTAGGTGGCGCCCTTATTTTCATCTAGAACAAGAACCAGTGATATGCAATACAAGAACCATTTTCTCCTTAAGGTAGACTATTTCCTAACTATTTTCACAAAAAGTCTACCTAAAGGTAAAAATAGTCTACTTTAAGGAGCAAATGGTTCTTATATTGCCTATCACTGCTTCTTGTTCTAGATGCAAATAAGGGCGCCACTGGTGATATCATAACTCTGACGTGGTTGCTCTATGTGTATAAACTCAATGATGATAATTAACTAATTTCCTTCATAAACTTCAGCTGAATACGTCCAAAAAAGTGACAGCTCTTGCAAAAATTCACAAACATACCTGACTTTTGTGCTTAACAGATGTGCAGCGTTTTCCATGAAGCGAAATTAATTTACACGTGTTCTTATGGGAGCAGATTCACTTAAAGTCTGCATGCAGCGCATCGCTGCACGATATCTATATTTCTAAATTTGCTGCGCAGCATCATTGGAGCCACAACAGCAAAGAAAAAAATTTTAAATAATTGGTATTTGGCATTACTCATATTGACATCAGCTGTCATTCTTTAAAAAAATTGTTTGCCTTGGTGATTTTTTTGAAAAATCCATGAAGCCAACGTTGCCGCTCGAAGAAATATTTTGGTGCCACAATTAAAAAAATCGAAAATTTAATTTTCGTGTCACGGGAAAAAACACAAGTTCTTCTACTTTTTTTTTTTAAATCAATATAAAAACTTGGTGAAGTAGGTACCTTCTACAAAAAATACCACTTGAACCATTCGTGTCTTGACCAGAAATGGAAGTTTCTACTAATTTGAAAGTCATAAAGACAAATTTTCATATAATTTCATCAAAGTTCGCACTTATTTTGTTGAAAGGAAAATTATCCTTAAAGTCAGATAATGGAGATCACAAAACTGCCATATTGAATTTCTTGCCACCTTGCAACGAAGAAAATCTTCTGCCAAAAAAGCACTATCGTGTCACATCGGCAACGCTGTGTTTTCATGTTTTGATTTGACATAACTATGCATCATAAAAGTCATTAACTATGCACATGTGTTTCGGATGCAGCGCTGCATTCATAGATGGGTGCAGACTTGCTGTACTTTTTTTAGCCATTTGACATTTATAAACGTCAAAGTATCATATGGATTAAGTCCACTATCCATTTGCTGATTTTAACTTTAGTAAAATAGTAGGAGATAGTACGATGCTTAACTCGTTTAAAATTAGAAAAACACAATTTTGTACCTAGTATCATACTAAAATTGATTTAACATCGTACTACATCGACTGAAATTTAGCGCCAGTCTTTTAAAAGGTATTTCTTTACTAAAAATTCATTACAAAACTTAAAAATAAATTAGTTTTTGTCAGTAAAAATTTATACAGAGTGATTCAACTAAGGTGTGACAGAAAGCTTGAGCGTGTAAGTTTAGTCAAAACAAGAACAAATCATTTGAGAGGGGGGATCTATTCCCCCTCGTTTATACAGAGGGAAATTTAAAAAAAAAATAGAAATAAAACAGATAAAAAGTTATTTAAAAACAACGACAACACTTACAATGACCTTATTGCAAAGCCAAAAACTCATTTTTTATTTCTTTTTCAAATAAATTTGTTTTATTGAACGGTTTTTAAAAATTATTTTTGTTAAAACTTCAGTGGCACGTTGTCTACAAAGTTCAGGATCATAATTAAGTACTATTTTCGATTTCAAAATTCAATGCTTTTATCAATTTTTAGTCAAATGCTGAAAACCCGATGGTTCTTGGATTTTTGCTTTTCAAGATATGTATTAAAAATTAAATGAACTACTTTCTCATAAAACTAAGAAGAATCCCGCTAAATGATCATTTCAGCAACCAGTTGATTTTCATCAACCTCGTCTTATATTGTTTTTTAATAAGAAGTGGGTTTCTTTATTTCATAATAACTTAAAAAAAATAGACTAAGAGCCCAGGGCCGCCAGACATACCTACGTCATTTTATCAAAGCAAAGATTTTTTCTGCGAACAGATACTATGGAAGCTAAGAACAAATGGATACTAAGAATCTTCAGTCCGGGTGCAATTAAGAGGTAGCGAGTGTAAAAGTTGTATACAAATGTTGCAACATTGCAAAGCTGAATTTTTGATATGTGTAAGGGGATGGTGTCATTTAATTTATTTGACACTTGCCAGACATCTACAATGGTCCCTAACGTGAGCCAGACACTTCAAATTTGTCAAACTAATCGTGCCATTTACATAACAGAATCAAATCAAGATTTTATTTTTTCCTTGGGCAAATATTCTACAATATTTTCTTATCAGCAGGGGCCTTCTACAGCGGGACCTTACATCATCGTAAAACTGTCAAAATAACAATTCTTTGTTACTAAAACGTGATTTTTTCGCTTATTTTAACTGTTTTTATTGTCTGGCTGCTGAATACGCCCCACTGTAGATGTATAGCTGATGGGGAATTATTTTTAAACAGTTACCCATAAAATATATAAATATTAGCTTTAAAACTACAACGTAAATGGCACGATTAGTTTGACCTAGTTTAAGTGTCTGGCTCACGTTAGGCCCCACCGTAGATGTCTGGCAAGTGTCCAATAAAGTTAATGAAACCATCCCCTAAGAAAGACATATCAAAAATTCAGCTTTGATAAAATAACGCAATGTCGCAACATTTGTATGCAACTTTAACACTCGCTACATCTTAATTGCACCCGGATTGAAGATTGTTAGTGTCCATTTGTTCTTAGCTACCATAGTCCCTGTTCGCACAAAAAATCTTAGCTTTGATAAAATGACGTATGTCTGGCGGCCCTGGGCTCTTACCCTAAAAAGTCTTATAGAACCATACGGTTTTCACTTTTCAGTGTTTAACTAAAAATTGATAAGAGCATTGAATTATGGAATCGAAAACGATACCTAATAACGTAGGTACAAAAAAAAAAAAAAAAATCGGGTGGCACAACGGCTCATGAATAACCAGGGCCTAGTGACTAACAACTCGCAACCATTCCTGTGTGCGCCCTTAGACAGGAATGGAAGGGACCTACAATTTTATGCCGAATCCGAACGGCTAGACGAGAAGCACTTATTCGTGACAAGTGATACTCTTGGAGGATTTGTCAATTCCTCGCAAGAGGCAGTAGCCCTGAAAAAAAACTTTTTAGTTTTTAGCTGGACGAGGCTGGGAAGCGATCCCACACCTCCAGCGTGACAGTCGAACACACTAACCATTACGCTACGGGCTACTACAATAACGTAGGTACAGTTTTGTTAAAAATAAAGTTTGAACATTTTTTTCAAAATTCTGAGCTTGAAAAAATTTTTTCAAAAACCGTTCATTAAAACAAATTTATTTAAAAATAAAATAAAAAAAGTTATATCAGGCTATTTTAATTCTTGCCACTGTTTTTTAATAATTTATTTCCTGTTTCGAGTCAATTTTTTTTAGAAAATTGGCCCTCCTGCCTAAACGAGGGGGAATAGACCCCCCTCCGTTACGATTTGTTTCTTGTCTCGACTAAACCTAAACCTACGCTCAAGCTTTTTCTCACACCTTAGGCGAATCACCCTGTATAACGAACACAAATTTCTGAAAAAAAAAAAAAAAAAAATGCACATTGACTTTCGATCTAATGACGACATTATTTTACTCTTTACCTGAACTTTAACTACCTATGAGGATTTTTCATTTCTATATTACCAAATATTGTTTTTTTAATTTCTTTATAGTATGGTTATTCTTGCTATCCCCAACCCCATAATATGATATTTCAATTCAACTGTCTTGTCTTGCATTTATTTTCTAATATTTCTTGACTTCCAAATCATCTGAATAATAATTCATATCATGAGTATTCTTCAGTTATGGTTTTAATAAATACTTAATGGTTCCAAGCGTACATGTGTATGTATAGTGTATTATATACATACTCGTATATACTATACATACATATGTGTTTCCTAAGACATTTTGAAATATATTAAATTTCCCCTTGACTTGTTTAAGGCTTCTTTTTTTTGTGTTATTGCCGGTATAGTCGTATACAACATGTTTCCCAGAAATTAAGCTCCCAAACCATCACTGACCCTCATACCGTGACCTATTCCATAATGAAAATGGAAGCCTCTGACTATTAGGACAAGAAAAAAAGAATCAAGCCAAGCGAAAAAAGGAGAAATACATTAAAATTATAGATGGAGGACGAGAGTCCTTTAAAAGTACTTTGCATAATCGCTGTGTGGTGTTTCTCTGTGTCATTGCTGCATCGTTGGTTGCTGTTTGTGTGGACAACCAACATTTCTGCATCCCGCATGCTCAACTGTTTACCTTTGTCAACCACAACAGATTGCTTCGTCACCTGCCGTTGGCACTTGACCTGTTTACAAGTACGTTCACATAACCGCAAGCCCTTACCTCTCCCCCATCGCCATCCACCCGCCTCCACCGACAAAGTTCTTTTAGTGAGGCGCGTAAACTGCTATCTAAAATGTACCTGCACCTGCCTATACACATATACTCATATTATATTTCATGCTCGAACATCCAGATTTCCGATTTAATGAATTTCAAATCTGTATGTGTGAGTGTTATCATAAGGACTTAACATCGCAGAAGTAAACTGCAGCTTCCGCCAGGAATCCTCCATTCTCAATGGGGGGATTCAATTCAATCCTGGGTCGCTTCAATTTTCCTCATCGTAATTATTTAAAATAACATCCAGTCACCTTTGGTGGGTGATGTTATCATTATAAAACTGTGCACCTATTTAAGGGCTTATAGTATTGCGCCTCTTTACATTCTTATTTTAATAACGGCGGGCGCGATAAACAATAATGGCGTGCAAAGCTTTCAAAACAAGTGGTGGGCCTAAAGCATAGACACAGACAGACAGGTGGGGGGTTGCTGCTTTGCATACTATAAGATACTAGGTAAATAAAGATATTGGATCAAAACAAAGCATAACATTCGTCGCTTGCTGGGTAGATACCTATAGATAAATAAACAAAATCGATTAGTTTATAATGAAATGTTTGTAACTGATGAGATTACGAGGACAAATCCCGTCAGAATAAAATACAGTTTTTAACAATGAAATGTTGAGGATAAAAATTATTTCACGTAGTTCAGAGGTGAGATATCAATCATAAAATAATAATAAATCATAATTCGGAGTTAACGGAAAGTGTTGTGGCTACCTAATAAATTATATTTTTCTTAAGATAATTGAATAATATACGTTTTGGAAAGGCAAAATACGTTCAAATGTTCCTATTACTTAATAATGTCTTAATTATAAAACGAAACAATAATGATACGATTAAAGTGTTGTATTTTTGTATGTGGCATGCAAATATATTTAACAAAAACAAATCGAACAAAAAAAAAAAAAAAACTTCACTTGGCGAAGCAACATAGACTTCAAGGGATACAACACCTTCCTCACAGACAACGCCCAAGGCCAGAGTGGCACTGCACTCTTTGTTAGGAATGACATCAAAGCCGGTCAAGTTGTGATCCCCAGTTTCAGATCATTGGAAGCCACAGCAGTCGTCATAGAAGTCGAAGATGACGCAACACTAATTATATACAGCATTTAATATAAATGCAGTGCTATACATAAACTAATATTAATCACGATATTTTTATTTTCTATGGACTCATTGGAGGTGATTTCAATGCCCGACATCCATGATGGAACGACAGAATCACATCTGATGCTGGAAACTTCCTGGTGAACTAGTTGGGTGAAAACTTTGAGCGCCATTAATTCCTAGTATGGTCTCTTAGCCAAAGCCAACATTCCCAAGAACACCCTCCTTGCAGCAAAAGAGGTTGAAGACTTCGAAGGACAGATATTAGCATTTGCCAGAAGGGGTTGTTCGGCTGTACGATCTTCGACAGCGAGTACGAAAGCGACTGCAGAGGATTCATCAAAAGGATTGGAATACGGCCAACACATCCTACCAAATGTTAAAGAGCGAACTTGAATGTACACAAATTATGTTTAGGAATGCTCTTCAACGTTTCAACAATAAAAAAAATGATGGGGAAGGGACAACAAATGCCAGAAAAAATCAGTACCACCCAAGGGGGAGTCACGACGACTCAGGACAAAGCGGAAGCATTTTCTAAATATTTACAAGAAAATTTCCAAAAATCCAGCGGCTAGAGCAGACAAACACTGAAATTACCATTTTCAACGATCATAATCCTGCCAGTGATCCGGAGCCGACTTGATGTCTTACCAACCCTGAAGAAGTGGCTGAGTTAATCCACAGTGGACGCCCTAAAAAATCATCTGGATCAGACATGATTTCCAGCTACATCATAAGGAAATTTCCCCAAGTCATGGTTCTATATCTCACGATCTTATTCAACAACTGCGTCAACAACTGCTATTTTCCGAAAAGATGGAAGAGATCAAAAATAGTACCGATACCGAAGAAAGTCGAGAGGAGTGTCGTTTCTGGATATCGTCCCATATCACTTCTGAACAACACCAGCAAAATACTTGAAGGACTAATTCTTCGGCGGTTGAAGACGTTCTGCACCACCAACAACATCATCCCGGATATGTAGTTTCGCTTTCCGAAGAAACATTCCACTCTACATCCATTCCTGAGGTTCCAGAACGACGTTGTTAACTCCTCGTTCTGCACCACCAACAACATCATCCCGGATATGCAGTTTCGCTTTCGGAAGAAACATTCCACTATACATATCCACTCCTGAGGTTCCAGAAGGACGTTGTTAACTCCCTCAATAACTAATAGGTTGCTGTTGGGTGCTTCTTGGATATAGAGAAAGCATTCAACAGCATCTGGATACGGGGGCTAATACACAAGCTAACCATTTTTAATTTTCCAGGTACACTAATAAAAATAATTTTCAGTTTTCTCAATTGCAGGG
This sequence comes from Melangyna quadrimaculata, assembly GCA_949320155.1. NCBI lineage: Eukaryota > Metazoa > Arthropoda > Insecta > Diptera > Syrphidae > Melangyna > Melangyna quadrimaculata. Next base: position 82,063,450 of record OX439484.1, on the reverse strand, counting down.
CATTCTTTGTCCAGATTGAAAGCAGCCAGTCAGCAACCAAAAAAATCAGAGCAGGAGTTGTCCAAGGATCAAAACTAGGACCGTATCTTTACAACATCTTTACATCGGGTCAACCTCAACCCAGAAATTCTATGAACTTGCTCTATACGGATGATTCGCTAACGTACGCCAAATCTATGTATCCAGTTATTGCAGCAAGAAGAGTAGAGGAACATGTGAGCCGACTGTGGGAATTATACACAAGATGGGGTATCAAAGTCAACTCAGCCAAATCCGAGTTGGTTTGCTTCAGAAGACCCGCCGGACATCACAACACACCCGGAGCCACAAGCTGCCAAAGCATTTAACTCGATAAACCAGACGGATCGCAAGTGATGACGACCAAAACATCGGTGAAATATCTGGGTATCAACTTCGAGCAGATGTTACGTTTCAACCCACACGTAACAGCAACTCTGAAAAAAGCTCATTTCGCTTTCCACCGAATCCACCCTCTAATGAGGAAAAGGAATGGACTGAGCCAGAGCACAAAGTTGCTTCTCTATAAACCAATCATCACGTACGGCTTTCCTTCATGGTTTACTTTTTACAAAACCAGCATGCGAAAGCTTGGACTGTTTGAAAGGAAAATTCTGCGGATCTGCACAGGACTTCGCTTTGACCAAGGGCGACGAAAGCATTTCAGCAACAAGAGACTCTACGAAGCATCCGGAATAACACCCCTGGATAAATAAATGATCAGTGCTGATATTGACGAGCAACCTTAGCAATCATCCGAGCCCACAAGTGAGAACCATCACTAGCGAAGAGAGATACCCCGAGCCACGATACCTAGATGTGAAAGCACTACTGGGTGACAGAATTATTTATACCAATGATGACGACGAGGCAATTCAATAAATATAATGATATAAATAAAGACACAAGTACGATTTTCACAACACACTACTATCGGTAAGTTGAGCAATGTAGGCGATTTACTTTTTCGAATGAGTGCCATATTTGTCTTGATGGGAGCTATAGTATAGAGGTATAGAGACCTTCTATGCAGACAAATTCTGTACTCATCCGAGGACGTAAATCACCTTCATTGGTCAACTTGACAATTGTAGTGTATGTAGTGAAAACCGTACTCGAGTTTGTCTGTGAGTTGCAGTTAGTTTCGGTCCCGGTTTCGGGTTAAGATCTGCTTTCCTTAGTCGTCTTCTAACTGCCCATTAACTAACGACTCTTTACCGTAACTGTATCTGCTATTTTTGGACGTCGACCTCATTAAAAGTACGATTTCAGAGATCACGATGAATCAGTCATAACACCGGTGGCACACAGATCCTGGCCTTTACACTAACTTATAAGTTTATCTGAACCTTCCGTAGATCTTTGATATGCAAAATTGGCTAAGGTGGATCTGACGGACCACCGCACATTGGTTTATCTATTCCTTGTTGCAGTAGTGTGTAAGCTTGATAATCTTCTACAGGAGTGCTTAGAAGGCTAAACACCACACTGAAAACCAAAGACCAGCGATGGATGGGCGCATTTATTGCGTATTAATGTTTCCAACTCTTGCCTACTTTAACAAGTATAGTTTATTATTTTCGTTATTATAGCGGATAGCACGAAAACTATACAATACATTTTTATGATTTTACGCTTAATTTAATTTTTTTAATAAAACAAGTCCATTATAACAATTAATTATAGATAATGTATCCATTGCGATTGTTGTTTTTAGAAGGAAAAATGGAGTGATTCTATTTTTTTCTCGCAAGGGAACAAATAATATTAAATTTTAAGATTTTAATAAAAAAATGGTTTTGGCCTGTGATTCTTGATGTAAATCGAGATAGAGTGGTCTAAACGGTTAGTCGGATTAGCTTACAATTTGGTGTGAAGCATTTTGCATGTGATTCCCTATAGGGAAGAAATCAAAATGTTTCTCTTAGCTCAACTATAACGGATAGATGTCATACGACCATCACGATTTCAACAAGTTTTCTTGAAAATGTCGGTAGCAAAAAATAGCACCAAACTTATGAAAAATGGCCCAAACAAAATATATAAAACTGCCCAAAAAAAAACCTGTATGAAAACCAACAACAGAAAATTACAATCGTACAAAAATGTTTTGCCTCGGTTCGGGAGAGCCTTTAAAGTAACTTGCCTGGTCCGCTTCGCGGGTTCAAGGATTTGAACTTCCTTCTTGGGCAGTCTGTACCCCTCACGCGACTCCGTCGCTCCGCTTAGGGTATGCTCAGTCGCTTGGCAGGCGCCTCTGTTGTCAGTCGGTCTGCTATCAAAGTTTTCGTATTAAAGTTTTTGTTATAATAGTATTTTGGTTTGGGGCCATTTTTCAAAATGAAAAAAGGCCCCAAAACCATGAAAAAAGCCCCAGCTTACAAATTTTTAACACTTTTTGTTTTTGTTTTTTGCCCATATAAATTGTTGGGCCCTTTATTTTTTAATGTTTGGGGTCATATTTCAATGGGGATAAATTTCATGAAACCAACATTTATTGGTCTTATCAATTCAAAGTCAAACAGTAAAAACTGGATGGTATTAGGACTTTTACTTTTCAAGATATTAAAAAAATAATTGAACCAACTTTCTCATAAAACTAAGAAGAATGTTAATTTTAAAGATTATTTTTATAACACTAGTACCTACCTTCCACAAAATGACGTGATATAATGTTTCATTTGACGTAACGCCCGCATTTAATAACCCAAACATTGTGCATTGTTTTGGAGAAAACAATGCAAAACCATTCATGATATATAATGGCAATTTTTAAAGATATTAGAAATTATCTTGCAAAAATAGGCCTTCGAGTACATACATACATTTCCTCATTTAAAATGTTGAGTCTTAACTAAAGCGGTAAAAGATGTATCAGTCGTAAGAACTATCCTTATCACATTGTACCTATACACTGTTTTGTGTTTAAAGGGTGAAAAACAAATTAAATTACACATATCCCTTCCATCTCACAAACCAGATTATATACATTTATACACACATACATAATATTAACTTAATGTCCTTCATTAGATCTCATTAAAATCTCAGCACCCCATAGTATATGAGAGTTAGTATAGCATAAAGCTTGTCCTCAAGAAATATCTTTACAGGATTTATGTGTACATATATGATGGTTTACATAGCTAATAAATTCTATCTCCCTCATATACTCATAGGTTTTGTGAATTATTGCCGTGCATGTTGTACTGTTTTGACACCCTTTCACATCCCAACCACCGAACATACTCATCTTTCTTTATTTATATCTTGATAAGTATTGTCATTCTCAATAATTCTTCACATCCCCACCTCATTACAAATCCTCCATTTAATACCGAAACTTTCTGACAAATAATTGGTATTGTTGTTCACAGAGTCGGGGTGGATTGTACCCACCAACTTGAAAGTTTCACTTGTTCCATAAATGTCGTCAATAATGGCCACTGCAACGGCAAGTCCCACAGCAGATTCACAAAATTATGAGGCAAACATAATTATACATTTCTAGGCCAAATAATAATCAGGCAGACAAGTTTCAGATTTATCTTATCATGTTGTCTGTGTTAATTACAAAAACAAAAAACACACAATACCAAAGGGGAATCCTTTCGGTATTAGAATTAAAAAATGGCCAGACCTATATTATTCTAAAAACAGACGATACAGCTATACATACATATACCTACAACTGTCATCATTTGAATTTTGTAAATATTTCCATCCCCCCCCCTTTGCAAACGCTTTTTCGACACATGCTTTTGCACATCCCTTTTTGCCACAGAAATTCTGTAGTCTAGTTGTGATATTTCAATCAAAATTCCCTGGAATTCTTGAAGCTTTTCACCCTTTTCAAGAGTAAATATATTAAAAAAGGCAAAACGAACAACGAACGACAAACAGCAATCCATACCCTGGGAAAATTCATAAGGAATTGGTTACATCATGTAATGGAAAGCTGACTTGATGGGTGGGTGGGTACGTCAGTTAAACTTTTGTTACACTATCGTCATCGTCAGCAGCTGCTGCAAGAGTATTGGCGTAAAACAGGCGTGCAGTCACCTGCTTTTCTATTCGTAAGCAATTTACAACCTCCATCATCAACGTCATAAGGCTTTGTATAACAAGCGACCAAACCGCACCACGACCACCAGCTGTTGAAGCTGATCAGATTTGCAACGCACTAGCTAGGTATCCCAAAACTTTTCTAACGACGAACAGTAACAATAAAATGCAATCCGGTAGGTAAAATAGAAAAATTGAAGCAATCCTTATCTCTCATCCTCACTCTGCATTCCAACCCGCATGTACCTATATAATATCCTTTTTGTCAACAACAACAAAAGTATTGCATACGATGCGATGCAATAACTTAACTTGGCCAACTTAATAAAAGCAACCCATCGGCTCTTGCATTGTCGAATAAATGAGAGGCGAATGTTATGAAAGAAAGAGCCATCAGGAAAAAAGAGCAATGAAAATATTTTCGGGTGACACTCTAAATGAGAGGGAGAGCGAGTTATTCTGTACTCCAGCATCAAGAAATGGTTAACTGATAAGGAAACCTGCTAAAGCTTTTTGAGGGGTGTGTTTTTGTTTGTTTAGGGCATATGTTTGTATTGGTGTCATAGTTTGTTGTCAATACTCAACAGTTATAGTTTCGGAAAATGAATTTTCGGCGCATGCCTTTTAACGGGGCGGTTTTTCAAAGTTCGAGCTCGAATCTCGATGGCAGTCGTAGTTTCCAACGCGCGTCTAGAGAACTTTTAATCAGGGATGTTGAGGAGGAATCAAACACTGATAATAATATTCTTCGTAAAGTTATGAAATTCTTTACGTTGGCTGAGTTTTCGTTGACTCCACGCAAATTTCGTTGGGCCAATAAAACAAAATTGTCATTGTTTGGTGTAAAGAACTTAACCGAATCTAAATCCGTTCTGTTTTAGGTGTGAATTAAAAAAACAAAGCCGAAAATTGCGTGTTTTAATACTCTATTGAATTTTTGTTTAGTTCCTAGATATTTTTTTTAACAAGAATCAAGTGTGAACTACATAAAATCAACAAGAATAATACAAAGAATATAAAATACCATAACGAATAAATTCGTTCACTTAACGAATAAATTATTAATCAATTATTAATCAAGAACTAATTTTATACTAATTTCGATCCGGTATTTTTTGTACGAAGAAAACAAAATTGGTAGATACATGCATTATTGAACTTTTGTGTCTAAAAAATACGAACTACATAAAATCATTTTAAAACTAATTAAAACTACTTCAACTACTTAAAACTGTCAGGATAGGTAGTTTGTAGGTATACCTACTTAAAAAACTATAACAGTCACAGCAAAAATGTTGGTTTATTTTAATTTGTGTGTTTTGATCTTTGTTGGTGCCAGCCAACCTGAAACTTTAAACCATTTTGATGCCTTCATAAACTTCCACTAAGTGACAAAAATGGTTTTACTTTTTGAAACAAAAATTATGAATTAACATCTAAGTTCAGATTTGTATGCTAAATTTTACGTCTTCGTGCTATTTTTGTGTTCAAGTCAGTTTTTTCAGTTTTGAACTAGCATTTGATTTCATATTTAAAATTGAATGACCAAAACTATATAAGAAATACGTAAACACTTTTTCTAAGGAAATTTATTTTTTTAAGGTTATACAGTTTTTAAAAAAGTTCTTGACACCCAAAGGAGAATGGGCATTTTGGTCTACCTATTGCCCACGAACGAGATATATGTTGTATATGTATATCGTTGGAAATCTAAGCCTTAGTACAACTTTTTTTTTGTATTGACACAAAGCTGTAAACCATGGGGTTTAGGCAGTATATGACAACAAAGATATCAATTAGCGCAAAAAAAATATTTGAAGTCAATTTCAATGAACTGAATAGACCCTAAAATAAAAGAACTTTTATACCAATTGCCAATAATAGCGAAAAATGTAAGAAAATTCTAGTTTTATCTTGTGACATATAGGTAGTAGTACTATATGGCAAGTTATGGATTCGTAAAAAAAATCGAACTCGAGATAATAATTTTCCCTAAAATAAGATGATAGAGAACGCGAAAAATTGGGTCCCGTAATTCTGTCTGTCTGTTCTTGCCCGTACAGCCTAAATGGCTGGAGAAATTTTCTTCAAACTAGGTATGTAAAGTATTTTTGACTAATATGCCCAGACATGTATTTCTTAATTTTTATTTAGGACAAAAATTAACGGTACCTTTTTTTAACGGTAATTTTTCTCAAAAAAGGGGTCCGAGGATTTCGTTAAAAAAAATTCAAATAAATTAAGTGAGGAAATGCACTTTTTACTATTTGTTTTATTTTCATAAATTGAATATTTTGGGTACCTCCAGTACAACCATATTTTTTTTTTGTTTTTGATTTTCTCGAAAACAGTTAAGTTCAAAATTATATTAAAAAACATTTTTGTGAACCAAAATTAAAAAAGAATTTTTTTTGAAAATTAAATAAAAATCAAAGTTTTTTTTGAAAACTAAATATTTTGCGGAATACTTGAAAAAATCATCTTTATAGATTAAAAAAATAACAGTACCTTCCAAACAATGGTGAAAAACCGTGAAGAAAAAACTTATTTTTTTCGAAAACGGCTCAAAGATTATTGATACAAAGATGTGCGTTTACTATATAAGGTGTGGTGAATATTTTGATGTAAACAAATTTTACCAATAACGTTTAATAACGGTACCTGTCATAGAACCGATTTATTTGTTTTTAAATTTTTCGTTGACGGCTGCTCCGATTTCAACCAGAATTTTAATCCAAGAGCTCCTTCACAATTCAAATAATTTTGCATATAAGAATTTTCAAAAAAAATAATTTTTGGATTTTTAAAAAAATATTGCAATTTTTTTTTCTGAAGATTCAGTATCTTGAAAACGGGCTAATAAAATTTTATTTATTTTTTGTAAAATTGTGTTTTATTAAATACCTAGGTACTCAATGTTGGCATACTAAATTTTATTTTTGAAAATGAGCCAAAAATTTTATATATAAAAAATTATATTTTTAAGAAAACCGCTCCAACTATTTTTATTTATTTTTATTTTTCATAAAATTATATTGATCAAACAAATCAGACGGCATAATTGATTTTGATCTCTTAGTTTCAAAGCCTTGAAAATAATAAATTTATAGTAATTTATAGTAATAATTTATTTAAATTTTGTTAAATGATTATCATAATATTTTGGAACCAGTACCTATGTAGGTACATATGTATGTAGGTACTTATAAATAAATAAATCGGGTGGCACAACGGCTCATGAAGAACCAGGGCCTAGTGACTAACAACTCGCAACCATTCCTGTGTGCGCCTTTCGACAGGAATGGAAGGGACCTACAATTTTATGCCGAATCCGAATGGCTAGACGAGAAGCACTTATTCGTGACAAGTGATACTCTTGGAGGATTTGTCAATTCCTCGCTAGAGGCAGTAGCCCTGAAAAAAAACTTTTTTGTTTTTAGGTGGACGAGGCTGGGAAGCGATCCCAGACCTCCAGCGTGACAGTCGAACGCACTAACTATTACGCTACGGGCTACTACTATGTACTTGTACATCATCAATTTCTAGCTACATTAAAATTGTTAGCTACGAGAGCAAGTTTGTGCGATCCAGTCGTATCCGTTTTTTATAAGATACTTTAATTATTTGTAAAGGCACATACACATATTTACCAAAACTATTTCCTTAAAACGATGGAAACATTGTAGGTATATATATAAAAAAAAAACATTTTAATTTTATAATATTCCTAAGTTAATTTTATTCATGTAGAAGAATAAATCACTATTTTGATTACAGTTAGGACATATCATTAAAAAAAAAAACTAAAGAATCCATGAGCTGTCAATAAGGTCCACCCATATGTAGGTATATTCGAATTTCGAAATGTCACCATCAGGAATTCAGGATTATACCCATTGATATTCGAAAATTTCGGAGTCGATAACTTAGATTCCGATACTTAAATTTCATAAAGGGGAAAAGTATGATACAGATAATATATTTCTGGCACATATTATTATGTATTTTATTGAGAATTTCTCTTTATTTAGCTAGCCCACCATTAACATCAACACCCACTATAATATTGTATAAAATATATCGTATACGATATCAATATGTCACCCTCTGTGCTTTTTACTCTTTTCTTTTAAACTTTTTTGATATCACATCTACACATGCTCACGATTATATCATCCTAGCAGCAGCAGCAGCCCCACTTAGCACTTATCTCGACAGAAACCATTTCGTAACCTAGAGAATTCATCTCGAAAGGAGAGCATGGTAGATATACAAACAATATAAAATATATCTACGAAGGTAGGTTTGTAGATAGGTACCCCAGTACAGAGAGTTTATCATAATTTTTGTGTCCTCCGGCTGCTCTCATTTTTCATCCTCTATAACTTTCTGTTGTTGGTATAGTTGGTAGGTACCTAAATAATGAAAAAGAAAGACAAAAAAAACATGATGAGCAATATGTTCGAATTCGAGGATTTTTCGCAGGATCCTAGTTAAAGTAGGTACAGTTGGGCGCGACACGTGGTATGGTAAGGACATACATTCTTTAAATTCCAAATTCGTAAAAACAAAAAAAAAAAAAATCTTAGTATAAAAACAGTTTATCTATCTGAAAATCATAAATTCTAGAAACAAAAACATAAAAAAACAACACTATATCTTACCTAAATTCGTTTGTACTTACCCATTTTCCCGAGCGCGTAACGTCTTCAAATTAAAAATAATTAATTTTCTCCTGTCTCTCCGGTTAAAGCTTTTTTTGAACCCAATTTAAAAAAAAAACAACAACAAAATAAACCAAAAGAGAAAAAGCGGCCAAATTTACAACATCCCTCCAATACGCCTCCATCCGCTGTTGCTGCTCCCCGCTCACGGATACCATTGAAACGAGAAGAAAAAAGGATGTAATCCCAAATGGATGCTTTACGCTTTAAGTTATAAGCAACAAAAAAAAAGTAAAAAAAGAAAAACCTCTCCCTTATACAGATGAAGGAGTTTTCCACCATTTGCCACGAGACATCGGGCAGCAGCATCTCATCTCAATCGGTAACTCTCGATGAACTTAGGCGGTGGTGTTTCTGTTTCGAGCAATGAGAGGGTTGAATTTATTTTTGTGTTGTAAAAAAGCTATACCCTAAAAATTGTTGTGTTTTCTTGCAATTTTCCAAATCACTTTTTTATCGCACTTATCTACATCATTCTCGATGTTGAGAATCACTATTATTTTTGGGGTTCGGACAGTGTTATCCTTGATGGAAAAGCAGTGAAGTTTTGTGATTTTTTGACAAGTAGATATAGGTTAAGTGTGTGTGTGTGGCTCTGTAGCATCAGGTCTTAGAAATAAAAAATGGTGTTCTTCCATACAAAAATTAAAAATAGCATACACATGTACATATAAACACACAGGCACGCATACTAACCCACAATCAGCCACCTTTTGTGTTAAAACATATAAATATACACATATAAAATTCAAGTGATGATCCTGGTCTCCGACTCCACAATCTCCCCTTCGACCGTCGCCACCGTACTGCCACACTCATACCGTTTCCGTATCTCTTCTATGAAAATAGTGGTACATGCGTAAATGTAATAATGAGTATGCTGCTGCTTCTGCTGGATGGATAAATCTTCTAGGTGGTGCGTCTCTCAATCTACGAATCCTCTTGTATTCCGTTTTCGTCCTTTCTTATACACGTAGAATTTCCCGTATTTTTATATTTGATTTTCCAATCGTCTGACAAAAAAAAAATACAAAAAACTGTGTAAAATTAATATTATTATTTCGTTCATCGCCCGTCATATTTATTAAAATAAAAAACTGCACTTTTTTCGGTAATATTCAAGTCATTCGTCGTCGTGTCGTCGCGGATAAAAAAGGCAAAAAAACAAAGTAGTAAATTTCTGATCTCAAAGTATTGCCATTTTAAGTCATAAACGAACGTGAAAAATGGTTCTTATTACGTGGTAAAAATAAAAATTGATAAATGTGAATATTGTTGTGTATTCCCTTGTAGGTAGGTACTTGGTTTTGTGATTTTTGTTCTCAATAATATAATAAATAAGTTCTTCTCCTGAGATTCAGTGAAAATTGACAAGAAAAAAAATGTCCGATATTGTATTGTCGAGTGTAAAATTGAGTACATACCTGCAGATAATAAAATAAAAAAAAAGTGTAGCATCGTAAGGGAAAACATATATATAAGTTAAAGTTCCAAGGACTAGTTTAATATACCTTAATAAAAAAAATAAAATAATAATTATCAATGTGAGTGAGAAAATGTTAAAGAAATAAGTTAGAATTTATAAATGTAAGGTTTCCTTATGCTAAACATAAAATTAGCAACAACAACAAAAATTATATTATAAATTATTCAAGAGTTATAGTGTTGTGATGGTTATGAAAAAATAAAATAAAAAAGTAAGTACATAATGGAAAAATAACAGAAAAAAATTATAAAAAAAAAAAAATAATAAAACGTAACAATCGATAACTTGGAGTATGGAACGACGAATTTAAAGGATAATTCATGAATCTATTTTTTAACTTTCAATGTGAGTTTCTTACGATGATTTTTATGTGCTTTTTATATTGTTTTTATTTTTTTTTGCGATGATTTTTTACCCCTAAATGGATCATTTTTGTTTTTATGTTCGAAAGTAGTTTTATGTAGGTCGGCTTTCTGCTCATGGAGTGTATCTGAAGTGTTTGATATTTTTTAATCTTCATCCAAAAATAAAAAAAAAATAGTTTGCTATTTTATTTTTTGTTAACACAGAGGTTTAATAATTTGAATGTCATTGAAGTTTATGATATGGGATGAAATAATGTTTTATTTTAATTGGGAGGAGATATCGTTTTTATTGTTTCTCAAATAAAATGGGATACAAAAATATAACCTAACCGAAACCTGACTTATCTACCAACGCGACGGTTTCAATATAAGAAGAACTTGCAAAAAATATATTCTTACAAAAATATTTACAATAATAATATATTTTATATTAAATATATAGGTACAGGGTGTCCCAAAAGTCAACATCGAAACGAAAATGGGTGTAAGGGTAGGTGGTGACAGTTATCAGAAAAAATAATAAAAAAAATCGCCATATATATTGTAAACACACCTGCATGAGTTTTAAAGAAAATATCACTTTTTTGCCCAAGTAAGAACTCAACATTTTTACATGACCCTTACTCAACGGACTGTAGTGTACACAAAATTTAAAACGAAGTTCTGGCCAATTACCTTTTAAGTTGGCGTGTTCAATTCTCATTTCAAAATGGTATAACATTTTTGAGAATATTCCATTAATAACGGAAACAAAAATGTATTCCTCAAGTAACCCGTGTTTAAGATAATTCTTTTTAATTCATTAAAAAAAACTACTCTAGGCTTTCTCGTGTCTCTAAGTTTAAGTTCCAGGGGGGCTATCAGATAGTAATTCATTTCTATCAATTTTTCAACAAAAATTACATCAAAAGGTTATTTAGATTAGATTTAACAAAAATGTTCAAACTGTTTGCAACCAACGGCAATGCAAGAGCTACATCTTCTTAAAAAAGATCGGTTCATAAGACGGGCGAATCTGCTTCATTGGCTGTTTGCAACAGCCTTCTTGATTTTTTTTATCGGATTTCTTAATAAATAATGTTTGTTTCCGTAATTTATGGAATATTCTCAAAAATGATACACCATATGAATGAAAATTGAACACGACATCTTTTAAGGTAAGTTGCCAACATTTCATAGCACATTTTGTTTGCACTACAGTCCATTGAATTAGGGTCATGTAGGAATTTTGAGTACTTAGTTGGGCAAAAAAGTGATATTTTCTTTTAAACTAAAGAAGGTGTGTTTAAATTTTTGAAGTCAATTGTTAGCAGATTTATTCAAGGTTCCATAACAAAAAGAAGTTATATAAAACTAAGATTTGTAATCACGACACTTGAAAGACCGTCGAACATTTTTTCGATTATTTTTCGAATTGCTGTAACTTACAAAATACATGACTACGATTTTTTTTTATTATTTTTCTGATTACTGTCACAACCTATCCCTATACCCTATCACTCGTTTTCGTTTCGACGTTGATTTTTGGGATACCCTGTATATTAACGTGTATTATGTAAATGTTTGTATGCCTGTTAAGTATTTAGTTCAGATTTAATCTATTATGCTATTTTTTATTGTACCAAGCTAAATAAATAAATAATTTAAGTAAATTTCCTTAAAAAAAAACACCAACGGTCCAACGGAGTCATTTTTCTTGTTCCAACAAATGCTTTTCGATTTCGTTTGGCTTAAGAAATAATATATATAAAAAAGTTAAACAAAAAAACAATTGTAAAATTAATAAGTTCTAAAAATTTGTTTTGGTAATTTGGTCTTACGATATACACTCCGCTCCACTTGAATAGAAACAAACTTTTTGTTTACTGTCTGAGCGTGTAGCGCTTTGGTAAATTTATAAATTAACCTTTTGGTTTTAGTTCCCATAAGAGGGAACTATTAGGAATAAAACTGCAGAGACAGAATAATTCAGGAAAATACTATCAGGTTATTTTTTACCACTTTTCTAACTACTTCATTTAAAACACTTTTTTTTTTGCGCCACTTGAATGGAAACATTCTCTTAAATAAGGAAACACATTGAAAAAGTGCAGTAAAATTGTGTTTTTCTATTCGTTATCATATTTTAATATTTTTGCTACCATCTTTATTTGAAATAACTTGAGAAACCCATTTGGAGACTGAATCATGCAGTTATTTTATATAATTTAAAGAAATTGCACTTCATGCTTCTTTGATTGCAGCAATAAGTGATTCTTTGTCCTAATATTATCGGTCAGAATCGTAAACTTTACGAACCATCCATCCTCATACAGTTTCAATAATATTTAGGTCCGGAGAATACGGTGGCCATTGAAGTAATGAAACATTTTTCTCGGATATCCAACAGTTAATGATCCTTGCGTTGAGGATTGGCACGTTTTCTTGTTGAAATGTTCTTGGTATTGGTCTAAAGACATCAGTTAACTTACGGAAAGCTTCTTGCAGTATTTACTTCTAGGAGTTTGCTGTCATTTTCAATGTGAGAAAGTCCAGCACAATTGTTCAAAACCAGAAAATCGCACCCCACGCCATTACACCGCCTTCTCGGCTATTATGGCGCTCCAGAAACCTGGGTTCCTCCCTTATAACATTAATATAGTAATTATATCCATCGGGGCCATCATAATTGAATTTTTTTCGTCATAAAATACCACTTTTGTCCACTCTTCCATCCACATCATATTCTTTCTGCAAAAATCTTTTATATTCTGTCTTCGTATTGGATTTAACGGTAGTTTTTTCTTCAATCTTAGGCGCTTTAAATGTTGTTACCCACGAATAACACGTCTAATAGTGTTAAGACTTGTTGTAATACCACTCTTAGCCTTGATTTTAGCAGCAGAGCCGCTTGAATTTGAAGCCAGTCTAATTATCTTTCTTCGGTCTGCTTCTGTTGTGGCTCTTGATTGCCTACCTTATTTAATTTTCCATAGGTTTCTTTATTTCTATGGTTCGCTAAACAATTTTTACACTTCTACTTATTTTTTTGGCAATTTTGGCTTTTCTGCTGGGTTTAATTGTTTCCCGCGGCCCATCTTTTCTTTGATCAAACAATTAATATTTTTAATCTACACTACTATTATTATAACAATATTTTTCCTTCTTACCGTAATCTATAGAGACAAAACGCTAACTGTTTCTATTCAAGTGGCACAAAAAAAACAGTGAATTTTATGAAGTAATTAGAAAAGTGGTAAAAAAAATAACCTTATGTTATTTTCGGAATTATTCTGACCCTGCAGTTTTATTCGCAATAGATTTCTCTTTTAGGAACTGAAACCAAAAGGTGAATGTATGAATTTACCAAAGCGCCACACGCTCTGATAGTAAAAAAAAAGTTTGTTTCTATTCAAGTGGAACGGAGTGTACATTATGTATGTATGAACTCTGGGGAAATTTTGTGGACTCTCCAAAAAATAATCGATGATAAGATATTAGTTTTGCGTAACATTACGATGAAAAGGAACGCGATAAAAGCAAGTCCCCTAATTTTGTCTGTTTGTCGGTGAGTCTGTCTGTCTACTCCTCGACCTACAGCCTAAGCCACTGAAGCTATTTTCTTAAAAATTTGGACTAATGGTTTTTTAAGGATTCCCTAGTATTGAAATTGATTTTTTTTTAAAACTCCAAAAATATACGGATCTTACGATTTTTATAAGAAAATTGTGTATTGTAAATTATTTTTTTTTAAGATCAGCATTTTTTATTAATACCGGTTTTTCGATTCTTGATTCGACCAAATAGTTTATACAT